>OY757027.1:59485260-59660333 GCA_963580285.1 Lucinisca nassula
GCACGACTCTTACCATATGTTGCACTTATTCATATGTATATTTGAACAAACAAGCCTGAGCAAACAGTGAAGACCCAGATGAGATGCCACATAATGCGGCGTCTCATCTGGGTCTGCACTGTTTGCCACTCATCCAGCTACTTTATGCATAATTTTGGGTAGTAAAAGTAATCGATTAGAAGCAAATCAGAAATGATAATCATTTTTGTGGAGATTATCGATCGATTAATCGGTTTTACGATTAATCACGTCAGCCTTATCCAGCACAGGAGAAAACTTACATTTAGATGTGCAACCTTCAAAGGCTCAGATAAGCCTCCACATCCCCCACACAAAGAAACTATCAAACACTGAGGTACTGATGAGACTGCACAGATGTACAGGCTGTTCTGCACCTTAAGGAGAATGGGAACACCTGGCAGATTTTCCCACCATTTTTCAAAGGGAGACAACTTTCAGGACTTCCTGTATGCTTTTCTGTAGGCTCCGTCCGACTGAAAAAGAGGTCTACTCTTAAAGGAAAGAATTTGCTCCTAAGGAGCAAATTCTTTCCTTTAAGAGTTGATCCCTTTTGGCATGGGAGACAAAAATACTTCAGCAGGAGTTGCCTCCCCTGAACGTGTTCCCATCTCCTTAATTGTGTGCTTCAAATTGCTTTTTCAGTTTTCTCATGAATTGTCTGGTTTTATAAGCCGCTGTTTCAAAAAAAAAAATTTTTTCAGCAAAAATAAGACTTGACATTACATTTGAATCATCTGCTAGGCAGCTGATTCACTTGTGGTATCAAACCTTATTTTCACTGGAAAAAAAAAAGAAATAGATTGCCATCTTATCATCATGTGAACAAGTCCATGAAATTAGGACCCCCTAAACCCCATTTTATATAGAGAAAACTGGGGTTTATGGGGGTATACATTATTTTTCTTGTTTCTGCTCCAAGGCATAGGTTGTGGGTACTCACTGAGGCGGTTCTAACGAGCACCATCAACCTATATTTTGAACATTTATAACAAAAATATCTAGAATTTTCATTAGAAAAGTAGTCATTTTGGAGATGTGAAGAATGCACTATGTCTCATGGGTGAGTTATCGTAATGTATTGAAATTTCTTCTGCACTAACAGTGTAAAAACAATCGATTAACCCATTTTATCATATGACATCGTTGATAAGCAGGGGATAATGTTGTGTAATAAAAATCGTATGACCACAGGTGTAATAACACTTTGGCGGGATTAAGTAACGACATGACAATGTCCCTGCCAACCATTGATTTTTTTTAGAAAATATTGACAAATTTAAAGGTGATAAAATCCTATTTTAAGTGGTCATATGATAAACAGAATCTTACACTCATGGTCATTTACTTTGGCGAGTTTCATTAATATCATATGAAATGACAGTCATTTCATATGATATTTATGAAACTCGCCAAAGGCTTGTTTCATAAATATCATATGAAATGACCACTCATGTACGATCCTGTATGTATACTAGTGTACTCTTCCATTGCTATATGTTGGACAAGTCCATTTCATATAAGGGGTGTCAGACCTATTTTCACGTGTTCTATTTTTGAAGGAAAATTCTTTTAGCAAATAGTGCAGGTCGTGATCAGACGCCGCTTTCTGCAGCGTCTGATCTGGACCTGCACTGTTTGCCAAGGTACCCCTTTAGGGGTTTCCCGCAGGCAAGCAGAATGAAGCAGCAGAAACACCAAAACCTCTTTATAACACTGTTAATGGGGTCCAAAGCAGAAACTGTGTTAGTTAAACAACCGTGTTATATCCAAACAAAAATGTATAGCTTATATAGAACGCCCCTGCCATCGGGGCTTGTAGAAATAGATGGGCTGCATGATGCTTCCACGCAGAGCTGAAACTGACCCGCACACAAGTACTGGTAAACCGCTTAGAGGATCTAAGTCTGCCCAGGCAAAGCAGTGCGAGTCGGTCCGTCCATGCTTACAAACCCTATTGGTTTCATTGGACGACAGGGCTTGAGATGTCATTTCATCTCAATGTCTGGTAAAAGTCCCACAAAATTGGAAGCAACATCTCCAAAATGACCTACTCAGTGTTAACTTGGACATTAAACCTTAAATCAAACAAACAAACAAACAACTGTGTTATATCCAAACAAAAATGTATAGATTATATATAGAAAAATAAATGACCATTTAATGACATTTTTTCTACATATATTCAATTCATTTTTGGGGCCGTCTTGAAAGTGTGTTATAAGTATCCAAAACCATGTTATAACAGACAGTGTTATAATGAGGTTGTTCTGTTTCATATTTATTACACGACACCTCTTAAAAACATTGTTGTTGCAGGCCTCATATTTTTCAGGCATTTGCAGGATTTCAGGCTTTTGGAGGTTGATTTTTTTTTCTTGATTTCAGGCTTTTAGATTTGATTTTTTTTCCTATATTGCTGTGTAAATTTTTTCGCCCTTATCCTGCTTAAAAAAATTATTTAGCCACACCCATTTCTGACTATTCACCAATCAAATTACTTGATATAATGTATGTGTTCAATTCACAAACTGCCTTCCAAACAGTGTAGATCCTGATCAGATGGCTTCAGAAGCCATCTGATCAGGATCTACACTGTTTCAAAGGTAACAGTTGTCATGCCCACAGGATAAGGGTTAAAGCTGCAAAATCGGGCCTTTCAGGCATGGAAAAGCTTTGTCAGTATGAGGCCTGTTGTTGAGGTTCAAAGTTTATAGAGGGTCTTACATGAGTGTTCATTAAAAGAGTTGAGGAAAAGGGATAAAATGCGAGGCTTTGCCGAGCATTTTTATTCCTTTTCCTCCACGAGTTTAATAAATTCAGTAATACATGTATTATTGAATTTATTAAAAGAGTTGAGGAAAAGGGATAAAATGCGAGTTTAATAAATTCAGTAATACATGAGCATGAATGCAAGATTCTTTTTATCATATGACCTTTAAAATGCATTTTATTCCCGACTGTTTTACAAAAAATGTCAATACTCAGCCATTAGTAAATGTGACGTCGTTAAGAACATCGTACATGTAATGTTACAGGACGTATCTAACTAATTTGCATATTTAATCCACTAGGGGATTATTGAATTTATTACATGACGTTATTACACTCTCATAAATGATGTTACGTAACAGTAAAATAATATAGATCGTATATTTATTCATGGCCATGTTTTCTTAATAATGTATACATTTTTTGGATCCATCTTTATGATCTGTACATTTTTATTCTATACAATTTTTAATCCTTCTTTAAACGGTGCTGTATCCAAAACTTTGTTACCCAAACTGTTCTAAAGAGGTTGTAAAAAACATAGGGCTTGTCATTTCATGTACACCTGTGGACACAAAAGCGTTCAAACTATGATGAAGTACCTTTTAATGAATCTCCTTGCATCAAGTTAGTCTGACAAGCAAATGTCATTCATCAAAGTAGTCTAAAACTGGATCAAGTAATATACATTGATTGGTCTTATTGTGGCAAGCACTTTTTGCCATTTTTGGATCTGATTGACATTCGAGGTGTATTATGATTGGACAGTGCATGGTCTATAATGAAATATACAACATTTTGTGTTTTGAATTTATTCCCGTCTTGCAGTTGACTTACAGGATGTAAGGAAATATTGAATGAAACATCAGATCAAAATGAAATGAAGCTCATCAAAGTTTGAACGGATTTGTGTCCACAGGTGTAAATCATCTGCCAGTTTCTTTCTCAGAGCAAGAATTTAAAGAAATAACCTTTGTAAATGCCATTGAATTACAGTAAAATTCCTATATCAAGACCACCTTTGGGACTGTTCAAAAGTGGTCTTTAAGACCACTTTTGAACAGTCCCAAACATCACGAAAACATGCCTATATGATTTTAACCCCCTTGAACCCCGCTTTTATACAGTAAAACTGGGGTTTCCGGGAGTATATCTTATTTTTCTTATTTCTGCTCTAAAATATAGATTGTGGGTACTCGTTAGAACCGCCTCGATGAGGTGATTCTCAAGAGTGCCCACAATCTATATTTTGAGCAGAAATAAGAATAATATCACAATTTTTCATCATAAAATTTTCATTTTTTCTGCGATAAAGGTGGCAATGTATTTGTATAGGCGCGTTTTCGTAATGGATAGTGCCCAAGAAGAGCAAATTGGATGCAGAAAACACCATGAAACTGTACCTGAAACCTTGTAAATATGCTTTTAAAAGCATAATTTGTCAATTTTAGGTGGTCTTAATAGCGAATTTTACTGTATTTTTGATTGGTGCATTATTATTAAACTACAGTCGAACTTCGATGGCTCGAACCACTTTGGGACCATGAAAATTTGTTCGACACAGCGGTAGTTCGAGCCACAGAGGGATACTATTAGTGCCATACCAGGAGGCATAATGGAGATAGTTGTGGATATCTTTTCAGTGTTCTGTATTATAAATGTACGTTGTGTGTACTCATTCGAATCGCCTCATCGAGGCAATTCTAATGAGTACACACAGCATACATTTGCAAGATAAATGAAGAAAATCTTCCTAAATTACCCCTATATCGTATTTTGGAGGAACTCCCTGTGGACTGAAGAACGGGTTTGACTCATCCATGGTAAACGAGCCATCGGAAGTCGAGCCATCAAAGTTTTACTGTATTGTAATTGAAAGAAACTGAGTTGGACTGTCCATGCGTATAAACTCTGTTGGTTTCATTTGGCGGCAGGGTTTGAGATGCCATTTCATCTCAGTGTCAGTAGAAGTTCAAAAAATTGGAAGCAATGTCTCCAAATTGACCTTAATAGTGCTGACGGGGATGTAAAACATAAAAAAATGAAAGAAGCCAGATTTTAAGGGGAATAGGAAGACCTGGCAGATTTTTTCCCCATTTTTCAAAGGGAGACAACTTTCGGGACTTCCTGTTTGCTTTTCTAAAGACTCTGTCCCACTGAAAAAGGGGTCAACTCTTAAACGAAAGAATTAATTTGCTCGTCAGGAGCAAATTCTTTCCTTTAAGAGTTGACCCCTATTGATATGGAAGACAAAAATGCTTTTGGAGGAGTTGCCTCCCCTGAAGGTGTTCCCATTCCCCTGAACCAGGATATGCTCTACCTTTGTTAACAGGGTAGATACAGATTAGATGACTTTTGAATCCATCTGATCAGTATCTACACTGTTTGACATACAGTTGAATTTGTAAGAATAAATTACATGACATAGTCAGATTGGTTAAAGTCTGAAATAGGTGTCGCTCATAACATAATCAGATTTGTTAAAGTCTGAAATAAATATGCTATACCTTTGTAAACAGTGTAGATACTGATCAGATGGCTTCTGAATCCATCTGATCAGTATCTTTAGTTTGACATACAGTTTGTGAATTTGTAAGAATAAATTACATCACATATTCAGATTGGTTAAAGTCTGAAATAGGTGTCGCTCATAACATAATCTGATTGTTTAAAGTCTGAAATAGATATGCTCTACCTTTGTAAACAGTGTAGTTACTGATCAGATGGCTTCTGTATCCATCTGATCAGTATCTACAGTTTGACATACAGTTCGTGAATTTGTAAGAATAAATTACATCACATAATCAGATCGAGTAAAGTCTGAAATAGGTGTTGCTCATGACATAATCAGATTGGTTAAAGTCTGAAATAGGTGTCGCTAAATTAATTTATTCAGCAATTTATTTTAAGCTCTTACCGAAAATGAATGGACCTAATTTTTTGTCTTTTACAATACATAATTTTATATGCCCAGACAATTTTAATCATGTGTGTGTGTGGTATTTATTGAGTAATAATTTGCTATGTATTGTGTATTAAATTACCTATTTAATGATGTTTTATAATATTTAACACTTATAAACTATTTATTCCCCATTCTCATTTGTAAAATAGCAACTTATTTATTTTTTAAGGTTTTTAACAAATAGCTATTGGAGGTAGTCTTTTGCAGTTCATGAGAACAAAAATTGTTGTCCAGGTCAACCCGTTAATATAAATGTAATAAGACCATGTCATATCCATAATAGAATATAAAGTGAAATGAACAGGCATAGCATGATAGTATAATACATAGCAACAGATTTGGTTCGTATTTTGTGATAACTGAAGGATAGTTTTCCTTATTTCTCATAGGTTTTTATGGAGAATTGACAAAAACTATCCTTCAAATATCAGAACATACGAACCTTTTATTTATAGCTATATGATAAGTAGCGTTGTATCGAGATTTAACCGATTTTCTAGAAACGGAGATTTAGTGTTGCAAGACAACCTAAAATTTAAAATGGAGCTGTCCAAACTGTGAGTTAAGAATGGTTGATTAAGCACTAACAGGTTGAAATAGGAATCTGATCATTTTGAAGAGAAATGGAGACACCTTGCTTTTTCCCGCCATTTTTTAAAAACGCGGACTACTTTCTGTTTGCTTTTCTATAAACTGATTCTCGCTATAAAGGAGTCTACTCTTAAAGGAAAGAATTTGCTCCTGAGGTCTACTCTTAAAGGAAAGAATTTGCTCCTCAGGAGCAAATTCTTTCCTTTATGAGTAGACCCCTTTTGATAAGGGAAACAAAACTATTTTCGATAAAAGTTGCCTCCCTTTAAGGTGCCTCCATTCCCCTAAAAGATGTTGTTTTTAGCTCACCTGTCACGTAGTGACAAGGTGAGCTTTTGTGATCACTTTTTGTCCGTCGTACGTCGTCCGTGCGTGCGTGCGTGCGTCCGTGCGTGCGTAAACAATTTCTTGTCCGCACGATAGCATCTTCATTTATGATTTGATTTTAACCAGACTTGCACACAACTTGTACCACCATGAGATCTGGGTTCCTTTCTTGAACCAGCCATATCCCATCATATGTTACGGAGTTCCGGCCCCTGAAAGGGCAAAAATTGCCTATTTTGGTCTTGTCCGCACGATAGCATCTTCATTTATGATTTGATTTTAACCAGACTTCCACACAACTTGTACCACCATGAGATCTAGGTTCCTTTCTTGAACCAGCCATATCTCATCATGTGTTACGGAGTTACGGCCCCTGAAAGGGCAAAAATTGCCTATTTTGGTCTTGTCCGCACGATAGCATCTTCATTTATGATTTGATTTTAACCAGACTTGCACACAACATGTACCACCATGAGATCTGGGTTCCTTTCTTGAACCAGCCATATCTCATCATGTGTTACGGAGTTACGGCCCCTGAAAGGGCAAAAAATGCCTATTTTGGTCTTGTCTGCATGATAGATGTTTCATTTATGATTTGATTTTAACTAAACTTGCACACAATTTGTACCACCACAAAATCTCGGTCAAGTTCGAATATGGGTCATGTCGGGTCAAAAAGTAGGTCAGTAGGTCAAATCCGGAAAAAAACCTTGTGAAGACACGAGAGGCCACAGTTTTGGTCCGATCATCATCAAACTTGCGCAGAATAATTATCTTGACAATATCTCAGTCAAGTTCGAATATGGGTGTTGTCGGGTCAAAAAGTAGGTCAGTAGGTCAAATCATAGAAAACCTTCTGAACACACTAGAGTCCACAATTTATGTCCAATCATCATCAAACTTGCTCAGAATGATCATCTTGATAATATCTTGGTCACATTTGAATACGGGTCATGCCGGGTCAAAAGGTAGGTCAGTAGGTCAAATCATAGACAAACCTTGTGAATACACTAGAGGCTGCAGTTTTGGTCCAATCATTATCAAACTTGCCCAGAATGATCATCTTGACAATAATTCGGTCAAGTTTGAATACGGGTCATGTCGGGTCAAAAAGTAGGTCAGTAGGTCAAATCATAGAAAAACCTTGTGAATACACTAGAGGCCACAGTTTTGGTCTGATCATCATGAAACTTGCTCAGAATGATTATCTTGACAATTTCTCGGTCAAGTTCAAATATGAGTCATGTAGGGTCAAAAAGTAGGTCAGTAGGTCAAATCTTAGAAACACCTTATGAACACACTAGAGGCCACAGTTTTGGTCCGATCATCATCAAACTTGCCCAGAATGATCATCTTGACATTATCCGGGTCAAGTTTGAATACCGGTCATGTCGGGTCAAAAAGTAGGTCAGCAGGTCAAATCATAGAAAAACCTTGTGAACACACTAGAGGCCACAGTTTTGGTTCGATCATCATCAAACTTGCCCAGAATGATCATTGTGACAATATCTCAGTCAAGTTTGAATATGGGTCATGTCGGGTCAAAAAGTAGGTCAGCACGTCAAATCATAGAAAAACGTTTTGAACACTCTACGAGGCCACAGTTTCAGTCAAATCATCATAAAACTTGCTCAGAATGATCATCTGGACAATATCTCAGTTAAGTTCGAATATGGGTCATGTCAAATCAAAAAGTAGATCAGTAGGTTATTTTGTCATAACTTTTGAACCGTTTGAGATAGAGCCTTCATATTTGGCATGTAGGTTCTTTCTGACAAGGGCTTCCCACTCATAAATATTTGAACTGTGACCTACTTTATCATACCTTTTGAACCATATGAGATAGAGCCTTCATATTTGGCATGCATGTTCCTTGTGACAAGGTTTTCTCAGCCATTCAAAACTTTTGACCCATGACCTTGACCTTTGTCCTACTTTGTCATAACTTTTAACGCATTTGAGATACAGCCTTCATATTTAGTATGTAGGATCCTTGCGACAATGTTGCTTAGATGATCCTCTACCAAAAAGGCTAAAACAATCCCACTCGGATGAACAAAATGACCACCGGAGGTAAAAATATAAAAATATTGTAAATTTGATTCCAACGGAAACTCCCCCTAAACCCTAAGGCCAATTTGATTCAAAGTTCCCAGGAATGTTGCCTAGGTTACTCCCTACCATATAAGCTAAAATCACTCTGCTGATGAACAAGATGGCCACAAGAGCTAAAAATAGAATGTACTCGATACAGTGACACACAGGTGAGCGAACCAGGGCCCTCTGGGCCCTCTTGTTTTTTTTGTAAGAAAATAAAACGTTATCAGATACTCAGCCCTGGTCTTTGATAAAATTGTTTATATATTGAATATCATCAAGGGTGACAACCTACGACATAGCAGAAATGTCGTACCCATTTCAGAAGTGGCCATATTGGTGTAAATTGGGTAGATAAAATGCTTCAAACTAGATTTGTACATTACGGGTCTTCAGAAAACATACTTCAACTGGGAACGAGCAATATTTGCATCCCATCGGTGAGCTAATTTCACCTAGAAACATTGAAAAGGCTTTGATAGCTTCACCACAAGATTTGATTCGGCACTGTAAACAATGGTAGTTCAGACATCTTTGCAAAATCAGCTTGTGTCGAATTATTTAAAAAAATAGCCACATTTGTGAGACAGATTTCAGAATGTTTGATTCATTTATGACCTAATGCACCGACTGCGCCTACTTGTTTTGACAAAGCCGTTTGTGTAGTAAACAATGGCAAATCTACTAATTGTTATGACATCACTGCTCTGACGTAGGTTGTGCCCCGTGATCATGCTGAAAGGAAGTTTTGATGAACTATAAATCTTGCACTGAAACATTTGATATGATTTTAGGTCAGCCATCTGAAAGTATAGATTGTCTGAGGCAATTGCCTCTGTGCTACTAAATTGATAATTTTTTGTGTTAATCGTTGAAATCACACATTTTCTGAACAGGTGGGTAATGTTCATTTTTGGACAAGTGAAATGTTTGGACAAGTGGATTTTATTGTACACTTGTCCTTGAACGATTTTGTAATTTCCACAGGCCTGTAAAAATATAGAAAAAGAAAAAAAAAACCAGAAAACTATTTGACTACCCCTTCCACTGGTTAGAGTGGTAATTCCTTTTTCTAGTGGCTTGACATCCCATAACGAAAACACGTCAATATAATTTTGACCCCTTGAACCCCACTTTTATATAGTTAAACTGGGGTTTGCAGGGATAAAGCTTTTTTTTTTTCTGCTCTAAAATATAGATTGTGGGTTCTAACGAGTACCCACAATCTATATTTGGAGCAGAAATAAGAAAATTACCACAATTATTTTTTGCCTTAAAATTTTAGTGTTTTCGGCGGTAAAGTTTACACTGTATTTGTATAGGCGTGTTTTCGTAATGCACAAATGTTTGGATTGTTATCAGTCTGTGGAAGTGCCTGATGATCAAGGATGTTACCAGTGAAATTTCTGGAAATTTTTTAACAAAAATTTGATGGGAATAGTCAATAGGTGCTGTCCAAAATTATGGTTTATCAAGATTTCTTAGTGGGAAAGTACAATCTTACAATTTGTGCTCACTTGAATTTACAGAAGACCCGCGTTTTAACGACAGTATTTGTTCCCTATTATTGTGCTGTTATAATGAATATGCCGTTATTAAGAATCCCAGTCAGGAGTATGATAGCTTATGAAAGGTATTTCCACATCAATACTCCAAGAAACAAATGTTATAGACATTTGTTAGAATCACCTCGATGAGGCGATTTTGACAAATATTTACCGGGTATAACATAAACAAATGTTATAGACATTTGTTAGAATCGCCTCGATGAGGCGATTCTAACAAATATCTATAACATGTTTTTCTTGAAGTATTAAATTACAAGAATCTTTCATGACTATGGATTCGATTTGAGTATTTTCAACCTGAGTGAAGCCCAAGCCACTCAGAATCGAGACTAAACCTTGAGCTAAGAATTCATTCCATTGAAATTGTCGTTATAACGAGTTTTGCCGTTATAACGAATGTCGTTATAACGCGGATCCTCTGTATATATATTTTTGTGAAACCGTCCCAATGTTCATGATTTAACTTGCTATAATGTTATGTGTGTACTTATGTCGTATTCACTATAATTATGGCATATGCTTCTGTATATGCACACAATTGTTTTTCGTTTTTTTATTCCTTGTTTTTTTTTTTTTCAAGAAGAACTATAAAATTCCCAAAAATTTGGACACCTTGAGGACTTGCTGTAATTCTCCTAAATTTCTGACAAATTTGTTTCACGATTCAGCAAGGAGTCCAAAAAATGCAGACGGAATGGCAAACAGTGTAGACCCTGATCAGCTACAGGAGCAGTCTGATCTGGGTCTGCACTCTTTGTTTAGGCCTGTCCTTCCCAATAGTTAGGATTACCGTATTCGCCCTAATTAACGCACCGTGCGCTTAGTTTTTTCAAAATCATGTAAAAAATCACAGTGAAAAATCTACCTAATTAGCGCACAATCGATGCGAAAACAACAGCCCCCGAGATTATGCATACTGATAATTAATGGGACGGAAAATGATACTAAACCATTGCCTTCACTGTTGAAGAAATAACAGTTAGTTTTTTAGCTATTTATTGTGAGAGCTTCCAGGGGGAGGTTACTGTAAATTTGAGCTTATGCATTTCCTTTTCAAAAATAGCTTTGGTGTGCGCTTATAGGAGCATGTGCGGTAATTTGGGCGAATACGGTATTATGGTATTTGTGCAAAACAGTTTTTTTTTTTTTGAAGATGTATACATGTACTTCATACTTACATGTATGTTTGTTTGAATTGAGGTTTTACATCCCCGTAAACACTGTTTAGGTCATTTTGGAGATGTTGCTTCCAATTTTGTGGGACTTTTTCCCATGTGCACCATTGAGATTAAATGACATCTCAAGCCATATCACCCAAACAGGCTGTATATGCAGGGACGGTCTAACTGGCACCACATTGCCTATGCAGGCTTAGACCTAAGTAATTCACCAGTACTCGTGCAGTTGGTTTCCGCTTGGAAGCACCCTGCAGCGCAATAGATTTCTCCAAGCCCCAATGGATGGGGGCTCCTTCATACTTGCATATAGGTCTTCCATGGCCTTGTGGTTAGGAGTGCTGAATCATGATCATTAACCCTTGTCCTGCTGAATATTCATATATGCCACACCCACTACCGATTATCAACCAATCAGATTACCTGTAGCAAATTATTACAACAAATTCACAATCTGAATGACAAACAATGTAGATCCTGATCAGATGGCTTCTTCAGAAGCCATCTGATCTGGATCTACATTGTTTCAAAGATAAGGCATATCCGGGATAAGCAGAACAAGGGTTAAGTCTCTCATCCAGTGGCTTAGAACCTAGCTTGGGTAGCGTGAGATGCAAAGTTCTGCAACGGAAGGACAGGTGGTTTTTCTTCGAGTTCACGCATATCTGGTTAATTAACGTCTTGTCATAAGTAAAATAAACATGAAAGGGCCACAGGGAAAGGAGCCCAAAAAGTTGCAGTCTGCTTATACTCACTAAACTGCCATAAAATCACAGTTACATATCAGTCTACTTTTGTTTGACAAAGAATGACATTTGTTTTGTGTAGGTTGGGATCCAAACAAGAAAATGTGCTCGTTAACCAACCATGTTATATCCACACAAAAATGTATGGATTATATAGAAAAATGACCATTTATGGACATTATTCTCTATTCTATGTAGTCTATAAAGGATTAAAGGTATGTTGTGTGTACTCACACGAGGCAACTCTAATGAGTACACACAACATATTTTTAATCCTTTATTATATAGAAGATAGTAATATTGTTATCTTTAAGTATCATGATCTGGTAATAATTAAATTTTGATGGCACAACTAAACCCCATCAAAAGTAAATTTACGGAATTGGAAAATATGAGTAGGTTTATATGGGATTCTGTATTTTTGACTTGGAAAACTGATAGTAGACTGTAGTATTTTTTGTATGTATTTAATAAATATAGGATATTTACTTTCTAGCTCACCTGAGCATGAAGTGCTCCAGGTGAGCTTTTGTGATCACTCGTCGTCCGTCATGCGTGCGTCCATACGTCCATCATCGCTTTTGCTTTAAACAACTTCTTCTCCAAAACTGCTGGACAGATTTTGAAATGATTTCACAGGAATATTCCTAGGGTGACCCTCTACCAAAATTGCTCAAATCGTTCCGCTCGTGTGAACAAGATGGCCGCCAGAGCTAAAAACAGAAAACCTATAAACGACTTCTCCTCCTTAACCAGTGCAAGGATTTTGATATAATTTCACAGGTAGGTTTCTTGGGTGACCCTCTACCAAAATTGTTCAAACCATTCCCCTCGGATGAACAAGATGGCCACCAGAGCTAAAAATAGAAAAACATTTTAAACGACTTCTTCTCCTTAACCTGTGAATGGATTTCAAAATAATTTCACAGGATTGTTCCTTGGATTACCCTCTACCAAAATTGCTCAAATTGTTCCGCTCCGGTGAACAAGATGGCCACCAGAGCTAAAAATAGAAAAACCTTTAGACGACTTCTCCTCCTTAACCAGTGCATGGATTTTGAAATAATTTCACAGGAAGTTTCCTTGGGAGACACTCTACCAAAAGTGCTCAAACCGTTCTGCTCGGTTGAACAAGATAGCCGCAAGAGCTAAAAATAGAAAAACCTTTAAACAACTTCTTTTCCTTAACCAGTGAATGGATTTCGAAACAAATTGTTCCGCTTGGGTGATCTTGGCCACCAGAGCTAAAAATAGAAAAACCTGTAAACGTCTTCTCCTCCTTAACCAGTGCATGGACTTTAAAATAATTTCACAGGAATGTTCCTTTGGTGACTCTCTACCAAAATTGCTCAAACCGTTCTGGTCGGATAAACAAGATGGCTGCCAGAGGTAAAAATAGAAAAACCTTTTAAACAACTTCTTCTCCTTAACCAACGAATGGATTTTAAAATAATTTCACAGGAATGTTTCTTGGGTGACCCTCTACCAAAATTGCTCAAATTTTTCCGTTGGGGTGAAGCAGATTGCCGCCAGAGCTAAAAATAGAAAAACCTTTAAACAACTTCTCCTCCTTAACCAGTGCATGGATTTTGAAATAATTTCACAGGAAGGTTCCTTGGGTGACTCTCTGCAAAAAATGCTCAAACTGTTCCGCTCGGTTGAACAAGATGGCCGCAAGAGCTAAAAATAGAAAAACCTTTAAACAACTTCTTTTCCTTAACCAGTGAATGGATTTCGAAATAATTTCACAGGAATGTTCCTTGGTTGACCCTCTACCAAAACTGCTCAAATTGTTCCGCTTGGGTGATCTTGGCCACCAGAGCTAAAAATAGAAAAACCTGTAAACGTCTTCTCCTCCTTAACCAGTGCATGGACTTTAAAATAATTTCACAGGAATGTTCCTTTGGTGACTCTCTACCAAAATTGCTCAAACCGTTCTGGTCGGATAAACAAGATGGCTGCCAGAGGTAAAAATAGAAAAACCTTTTAAACAACTTCTTCTCCTTAACCAACGAATGGATTTCAAAATAATTTCACAGGAATGTTTCTTGGGTGACCCTCTACCAAAATTGCTCAAATTTTTCCGTTGGGGTGAAGCAGATTGCCGCCAGAGCTAAAAATAGAATAACCTTTAAACGACTTCTCCTCCTTAACCAGTGCATGGATTTTGAAATAATTTCACAGGAAGGTTCCTTGGGTGACTCTCTGCAAAAAATGCTCAAACTGTTCCGCTCAGATGAACATAATGGCCGCCAGTGCTAAAAATAGAAAAACCTTTAAACAACTTCTTCTCCTTAACCAGTGAATGGATTTCAAAATAATTTAAGAGGAATGTTCCTTGGGTGACCATCTACCAAAATTGCTCAAATCGTTCTGCTCGGTTGAACAAGATGCCCGCCAGACCTAAAAATACAAAAACCTTTCAAAGACTTCTTCTCCTTAACCAGTGGATGGATTTCAAAATAATTTCACAGGAATATTGCTCTGGTGACCCTCTACCAGAATTGCTCAAATCCTTCCGCTTGGGTGAACAAGATGGCCACCAGAGCTAAAAATAGAAAAACCTTTAAACGACCTCTTATCCTTATCCAGTGCATGGAGTTTGAAATAATTTCAAAGAAAGGTTACTTGAGTGACCCTCTACCAAAATTGCTCAAACCGTTAATTATGCTCGGATGAACAAGATGGCCACCAGAGCTAAAAATAGAAAAACCTTTAAAAGACTTCTTCTCATTAACCAGTGAATGGATTTCAAAATAATTTCACAGGAATGTTCCTCGGGTGACCCTCTACCAAAATTGCTCAAATCGTTCTGCTCGGGTGAACAAGATGCCCGCCAGACCTAAAAATACAAAAACCTTTAAACGAATTCTTCTTAACCAGTGGATGGATTTCAAAATAATTTCACAGGAATGTTCCTTTGGCGACCCTCTACCAGAATTGCTCAAATCCTTCCGCTTGGGTGAACAAGATGGCTGCCAGAGCTAAAAATAGAAAAACCTTTAAACGACTTCTCCTCCTTAACCAGTGCATGGAGTTTGAAATAATTTCACAGAAAGGTTCCTTGCGTGACCCTCTATCAAAATTACTCAAACCGTTAATTATGCTCAGATGAACAAGATGGCCACCAGAGCTAAAAATAGAAAAACCTTTAAATGACTTCTCCTTAACCAGTGGATGGGTACAGGAATGTTCCTTGGGTGACCCTCACCCAGTCTTGCTCAAAATGTCCCGCTGGGATGAACAAGATGGCCACCAGAGCTAAAAATAGAAAAATCTTTAAAAGTCTTCTCTTCCTTAACTATTGGATGCATTTTGAAAAAAAAATGCACAAGAATGATCCTTGACGGACCCTCTACCAAAATTGCTCTAACTGCTCTGCTCGGATGAACAAGATGGCCACCAGGGCTAAAAATAGAAAAAACTTTAAAGGCCTTTTGGCCCTTAACCAGTGAATGGTTTTGGATATAATTTCACAGGAATGTTTCATGGGTGACCCTCTATTAAAATTGTTCAAACAATTCTGCTGGGATGAAAAAGGTGGCCGCTAGAGTTCATAAAAGAAAAACTTTTAAATAACTTCTCCTGCTTAACCAGTGGATGGATTTCGAATTAATTTCATTATGATAACACACCCATGTGTCTAAGATCATTTTTCATATCTCCAAAATGGCAACTTTGCTGATGAAAATCCATGATATTTTTCTTATCAATGCTCAAAACATAGGTTGGTGCTCGTAAGAACTGCCTCATTGAGGCCGTTCTAACGAGTACCCACAACCTATGTCTTTGAGTAGAAATAAGAAAAATAATGTATACCCCCATAAACCTGTTTTCTCTATATGGAGTGGGGTTTAGGAGGTCTTCATTTCTCAGACTTTTTTAGCTCACCAGAGTCGAAGGCTCCGGGGGAGCTTATAGGATAGGCAGTTGTCCGTCGTCGTCTGTGTCTGCGTCTGCATCGTCTGCGTCAACACTTTCAAATGACATCTCCTCTGAAGCCACTGGGCCCAAATTTGATCTGTAGCATTCTTGGGCTGGGGGATTGAAAGTTTGTGTTTTTTATGAAAATCGGCTGATTAGTTTTGTTGCTATGGCAACTTAGAGTTTCCATAGACTTATAATGGGGAAAATTGAAAAATGGCATTTACTGCCAAGCCTCTGCAGATATTTTGACAAAACTTTAATAGAAATGTTCCTTAGGCAATCTACTATCTGCCATTTGATTTTAGGCCTACTGCTCATTTTTATTGGTTGCCATGGAAACCAAAATGCCAAAAAATAGAAAAAAATACTTAAAAAATCATCTCCTCAGAAACCGAATGCTCTATTAGGCTGAGAGTTTTTGGAAATATTCACCATATTTGCCTTTACAGGTTTTGTGTTTTTTTGATAAAATTTGGCTCTTTAGTTTGGTTGCTATGGCAACTTAGATTTTCCATAGACTTATAATGGGAAAATTGAAAAATGGCATTTGCTGCCAAGTTATTGCAGATATTTTGACAAAACTTTTACAGAAATCTTCTTTGAGTAACTGTCTCTCAGCCATATGCTTTAATGCCAACATGGGGGTCCCCCAGGTTAAGCTGGGGCCATGCCCCACCCCCTCCACTTCATAAAAGGCCATATAACTCGAAACCATCCAGATCCCCACCCCAAAACCATATATATTCTTGTTCCTTATGATAAGATGCATTCAGTGACACCAACCTGGGGGTCCCCCTGTACGTGCCAGGGTCATGCCCCACCCCCTCCATTCCATAAAAGGCCCAATATCTTGGAAACCTTACAAATCCCCACCCCTAAACCATATATATTCTTGTTCTTTATTAAAATATACATTCACTGACACCAACTTGGGGGTCTCCCGGGGTGCGCCTGGGCCTTGCCCCACCCCTTCTTCTTCACAAAAGGCCATGTATCTCAGAAACCATTTAGATCCCCACCCTAAAACCATATATATTCTTATTCCTTATGATAAGACGCATTCAGTGACACCAACCTGGGGGTCCCCCGGGTTGTGCTGGGGTCATGCCCCACCTCCTTCATTTCATAAAAGCCCCAATATCTTGGAAACCTTACAGATCCCCACCCCTAAATCCTATATATTC
The DNA here is from genome assembly GCA_963580285.1 of Lucinisca nassula. Lineage (NCBI taxonomy): Eukaryota > Metazoa > Mollusca > Bivalvia > Lucinida > Lucinidae > Lucinisca > Lucinisca nassula. The sequence continues at coordinate 59,502,631 of OY757027.1, forward strand.
TTGTTCCTTATGAAAATATACATTCACTGACAACAACTTGGGGGTCTCCCGGGGTGTGCCTGGGCCTTTCCCCACCCCTTCTTCTTCACAAAAGGCCATATATCTCAGAAACCATTTAGATCCCCACCCCAAAACCATATATATTCTTGTTCCTTATGATAAGACGCATTCAATGACACCAACCTGGGGGGCCCCCGGGTTGTGCTGGGGTCATGCCCCACCCCAACCATTTCATAAAAGGCCCAATATCTTGGAAACCTTACAGATCCCTCCCCCTAAACCCTATACCGTATTCCTCCCATTTAGCGCCCCGGGCACTTAAAAAAATTGGAAAAAAGCGGGGGCGTTTATTAGAGACAAAAATCTTACCAGAAGGGAGAGTTCAAGAGAGAGTTAGAATATGGTAGAATCATGACATGTAAAGTACCAAGTGGTCAACACAGACATTGTGATAGCAGGGGATTTAGAAATACCTTAAATGATACGTAGGGTGATGATTGAAAGGCTGAAATCTTTACTTTAGGTAAGCCAAAATACTATTTCCTCCGACTGCAGAAGGGGCGCTTATTATTTTGTTCTTGGAAAAACAGTGAGGGGCGCTTAAAGGAGCAGGGGCGCTAAATGGGAGGAATACGGTATGTTCTTGTTCCTTATGAAGAGACCCATTCATTAACACCAATTTGGGGGTCTTCCTGGCTGCTCTAGGGCCTTGCCCCACCCCTCCATTTCACAAAAGGCCATCTATCTCAGAAACCATTCAGATCCTCGCCCCGAAACCTTATATATTCTTGTTTCTTATGAAATGACGCATTCATTGACACTAACCTGGGGGTTCCCCAGGATGTGCCGGAGTCGTGCCCCACCCCTTCATTTCATTAAAGACCCAATATCTTGGAAACCTTACAGATCCCCACCTCTAGCCATATATATTGTTGTTCCTTATGATAAGACACATTCATTGACGTCAACCTGGAGGTCTCCCGGGTCAAGCCAGGGTCTTGCCCCTCCCCACCACTTCACAAATGGCTATATATCTCAGAAACTGTTCAGAGCCCCACCCCTAAACAATATATTATTATCTTCTTTGTGATAAGACACAATCAAATAACACTAGCTTGGGAGTCATCCGGACTGCCTGGGTCATGCCCCACTGCTTTACTTCATTAAAAGCCATATATTTCAGAAATCATTCAGAACCCCACCCATAAACTATAATATTCTTGTTCCTTATGATAAGACTCATTCAGTCACACCAACCTGGAGATCACTTTGTGCTAGGGCAATGTGCCCCACCCCTCCACTTTAAAAGGCCAAATATTTCAGAAACCATTCAAATCCCCACCCCATAATCATATATTTTCTTGTTCCTTATCAAAAGCACACCCACTTGGGAGTCACAGGGGCCATTCCTCTCCTCTCCATGTCATAGAAGGGCCTCATATATCAGAAACCATTCAGATTCCCACCCATAAACCATTTATAAATTCTTGGTCCTTATAGGGACAACAAACTTTGGCTTTCCTGGGATCAACAGGACATGCCCCAACCCCTCCACCACTTAAGAGGCTTTAAAACTCTGGTATACAGATCCCCACTGCTACACCATATATATTCTTTTTCCTTATGATAAGAAGCATATAGTGATACCAACCAGGGCTCCATTGGGTCCATGCCCTACACCCTCTACTTAATAAAAGGCCTAATGTTTTAGATACTGAGTTCAGATGGATGCTCATTTGGATATAGGAGTTCATTCGGGAGACTTTATAATTGGTAGATTAAAATGATATCATGTTAAAATACATGGCTGTCATTGCGCAGTGCCCACCTGAGCTCTGGTGAGCATAGTGGCCCATGGGCCTCTTGTTTTAAAATTGCTCAACCCGTTGTGCTTGGATGAATAAGATGGCTAAAATTATAAAAACCTCCTTGTGTCAACCAAAATTGCTCAAACCCTCTACTCTACCATATATTATCTTCATTTTCATTTGTACAATATGGATCAGGTGAGCAATCCAGGGCCATCATGGCCCTCTTGTTTGGGATGAATACCAAAAATATTTCATCGAGTGTGATGAAAACATCCAAATTTTCACGAGTGCGAAAAAAAAAGTAAATTTTCTTTTTATTTTATAATATATTAGGACACTTACTGTAATTGATCAATCAGATCCTACATCACAATTTTTGACTTGGCTATGACGTCACAACTGTCAGTTTCATAACTTAAACAGGTCACCAGTTTGAATACAGCATTTTTACAGTACAAAGAGTGCTTTTCAAGGTATTTTATAGAATTATTTTATAAATAACAAATGAATTTCGGCAAGAAAAGTAGTCCGGGCTATACTGTGAAAATAACAAGATCATGTGAAATTTCACACTGAAAATATCATATATTTTCACAGTGTGAAAATATCATTTTTAGCTCGTCTGTTTTTTAGCTTGTCTGTTTTTTGAAAAAAACTTTCGAGCTATTGTCATCACTACTGCGTCTTCGTTGTCGTCGTCTGGCGTCGTCGTTCCAAAAAAACTTAACCTTGGCTATAACTTAAAAAGTATTAGACCTAGCCTCATGAAACTTCATACACACACTCATCATCACAAGAGCTACATTTTGACCAAGGACCATAACAACATTGTTGATTTTGGCTGAATTATCTCCCCTTTTCCATTTTTTTTCTGAAACACATTTTTTGCTCTCATTTTAATACTATTCACAACAGAGCCTTCAAACTTCACATGAATGTTCCTTGGGACAAGACCTTTTCAGTGATACCACACTTTTTGATCTGTGACCTTGACCTTTGAACTTTGACCTATTTTTTGAAAATTTAACCGAAAACCTTAACCTTGACCATATTTCCAAAAGTATTTGGCCTACCTTCATGAAACTTCATACACATACTCACCATCACAAGAGCTACATTCCCTACAAGTTTTATAACTCCATCTTGCAATTTGATTGAATTATCTCCCCTTTTCTCTCCGTTTTTTTTTAAATTGTTTTTGTCTCTTATTTCAATACTATTCACAACAGAGCCTTCCAACTTCACATGAATGTTCCTTGGGACAAGACCTTTTCAGTCATACCACGCTTTTTGACCTGTGACCTTGACATTTGAACTTTGACCTATTTTTCGAAAAATTAACCAAAAAACTATGCAATTTCACTGATTTGTCTATGTGACATGGAAAAACAGACGAGCATGGCGCCGCTTGCAGTGCTCTTGTTATTTGTTTCCCATATGCATTAATTTCACTGCAGAGTATAAAATAAAAATGTTTATCTGTTGTTTTGTTTGATTTGAGGTTTAACGTCCCCGTCAACACTGTAACGGTCATTTTGGAGACGTTGCTTCCAATTTTGTGGGACTTTTACCCGACACTGAGATGAAATGACATCTCAAGCCCTACCGCCCAATTGAACCAATAGGGTTTATAAACATGGACGTGCCGACTCGCACCGCTTTGCCTGGGCAGGCTTAGATCCTCTAAGCTGTTTACCAGTACTCGTGTGTGGGTTGGTTTCAGCTCTGCATGGAAGCATCATGCAGCCCATATATTTCTTCAAGCCGCTATGGGCGGGTCCGATATGCATTAATTTTACTGCATAGTATAAAATAAAAATGTTTATCTATTGTTTTGTGAAAGTTGTGATGATCATGAGATACATGTCATGTGTATTTGTGTGCTTTTGGATATTTGTAAATGTGCTGCAGTGTGTTTTGGTTTGGTTTGGAGTTTAACCCTTTTTGTACCAAATGGAATCTTCCTCCTTATATATGTAAGGAGTCGATTTTGAAATTTAGGGGTGACAGGTTGTAATGTGTTATCTTTTAAATTTATTTGGAAAATAGCTAAACTGTTTGCAAATAGTGTAGGCCCTGATCATATGCCACGTTTTGCGGCATATGATCGGGGCCTCCACTGTTTGTCATGATACCCATTTTGGAGTTTCTGGTACAAAATAGGTAACTGGTACAGTCAACATTGTTCTGGTCATATTGAGCAAGTCAGATCACATGATTACTCTCTGAATAGGCAGGCATATACAGAATTGGTTAATGTGTACAGTGCACAAAGAATGTGTGCACTGTACACATTAGCCAGCTATGTATAACTGACAAGTGTTCTTCTTGAATTAGCAGAAGTGACAGAATGACAGCAGAAGATTGTTCATGGTTTCCAGGAAAGAATGTTGACAGATCGGGAACATGCTTTCAACTGAGTATCCGAGGCTGGCAAAAATGTGTTGACATCACGAAAACACATCTACACACAATAAAACCTGTCTTAGTGGCCACCTCTATTAAGCAAGCAACCTGTCTTAAGCAAGCAGACATTCAGTTCCCCAAAAGGCAAATGTGTTAAATTTCACCTGTGTTAAGCAAGCACCTGTCACAAGCAAGCATATTTTGGTTATCCCTTAGGCGCTTGCTTAATACAGGTTAGACTACATATAATTTTGACTCCCTTTTACTTTTAAATACTGGGGTTCACAGGGGTATACCTTCTTATTCCTATTTATGCTCTAAAATACAGATTGTGGGTACTCCTTAGAACCAACTCGATGAGGCGGTTCTAACGAGTACCCACAATCTATATTTTGAGCGGAAGTAAGAAAAATATCACAATTTTTCATCTAAAAAATTTCGCTTTTTTGGCGGTAAAGTTTACAATGTATTTGTATAGATGTGTTTTCATAATGATTCAATGCCAGCATACAACACCTCAAGCCTCATGATGCTGGACAGTGTCCCTCGGGACAGATTTTTCTATCCACCCATCAAACCCATGTAAGATTCTTATAGTGTCGGAACTTTGTTTGTGACTCATTTAAGACTTCACTAAATGCACTACATCAAAGCCTCCTTTTCACTTGTAAAGCCCTTTTTTGTCTATAGAACTGGTTTCACTTTGTTTGTTTTCAAAAATACAATGTATATTAATTTATTTTGTTTATATGTTCTGTTAGAGCTAATTTATTTTAATTTATTTTGATTAATTATTTTAGAATTTTATTTCATATCTAGCTCTTAAATGGGATGGCTACACTAGGGCCTAGTTGTTTAACGCTCTGCATGCTGGGATTTTTTTTATCAGCAAACGACATTTTGAAATATTTTTCTATTTTTTCCAGGAAAACAGGATTTGACATCTCATGCAAATTGTCTCCTATGGAGAAAATTTGCATTAGATGTCAAGTCCTGTTTTCTGGGAAAAAAATATGGTAAGAAAAATGTCAACAATTTGTCGTCTGCTAAATTAGCCTTGAGAGTAGAGAGTGGTAAAGTTAAGCATTCTTAGTGTAACAAGCTCGTTAAACAATGACTTAAACTGTTCATTACGAAAACACGCCTATACAAATACATTGTAAATTTTACCACCGAAAAATGAAAATTTTCAGCTGAAAAATTTCGATACTTTTCATTTCCTTAAAACATAAATTGTGGATACTCGTTAGAACAGCCTCGACGAGGCGGTTCTAACGAGTACCAATTTTCTTAATTCTGCTCAAAACATAGAGTGACGAGGCGGTTCTAACGAGTACCCATAATCAATGTTTTGAGCAGAAATAAGTAAAATAACCATGGAATCCCCAGTTTTTTCTATATAAAAGTGGGGTTTAAGGGGGTCAAATTGATATAGGCGTGTTTTTCGCGATGTCAAGCCATTCAGTAGTTGTAGTATTTTTGATGATGAAATGTGAGTAGCTTTAGCATTTGAAAAAGCTACTCACATTTTTCAGCAATATTATTAACATATTTGCCATATTAAATGATCATAGTTTTAACAATATGTAAAGTAAAAACACCGTAAAATTACAATAACACACCCGTGCGACATAGAACATTTTTTCACATCTCAAAAATGGCTACTTTCCTGATGAGAATCCGTGATACATTTCTTATTTGTACTGCAAACATTGGTTGTAGGTACTCGTTAGAACCGCCTTAATGAGGCGGTTCTAACGAGCACCCACAACCTTTGTCTTGGAGCAGAAATAAGAAAAATAAAGAATACCTCCATAAAGCCCAGTTTTCTATATATAATGTGGGGTTTAGTGGGGTGTTCATTTCAAGGACTTGTTCCCGTGATGAGTTTTAAAACCACTGGACCCTGGTGTATTTTCCACAATTTTCAACAAGGGAAGCAACTCTTGACTTCATGTTTGCTTTCTGGACCCCTCTGAAAAAAGGGATATAAAAGTGGGGTTCAAGGGGGTCAAAATTATATAGGCGAGTTTTCATGATGACTACAAAAGTGGGGTTCAAGGGTGTCAAATTATATAGGCGTATTTTCCTGATGACAATAACAGGCATGACAAACACTTTGGCATGACTTAGAATTTGCTTCCAAGAAACAAACTAGCCCCTTACTCCTTTATTTAAGTAGAATACCTTTTTTGGAGGGTTTCATTTTGCAGAAAGTTGAACAGGAGTTCTTAAAGTTGTCTGTCTTGTAAAAATGGTGAAAAAATAAGTCAGAGGTGCATTCAACAAAAGGGGTGTTCTCAGAATGGTTACTTTGTTGCCTATGCTCTGTAGGCAATAAAGTGAGAGCTCAGTGGAGGCGCCCTTTGTTGAAGGCACCTCAGGTGCCTTTTTTTTCCAATAACCCTTTCAGCCCTTAGTTTTTGTAATGGACACTTCCATTTTTAAATCTGGACAAATCCATTCCTACTGATGGGGTTCTCATTAAAATCATTTTCAGGGATGGCAAACAGACATAGCAACCTATAAGGTGCATATTTTGTGATAATTGAAAGATAGATTTTCTTATTTCTCCAGATAAACCTATGTTGTGGGTATTCATTAGAACCGTTTTGGTGAGGCAGTTCAAATCAATACCCACAACATTGTTTTTTATGGAGACTTGACAAAAACTATCCTTCAGTTATCACAAAATACCAATTTTGTCTGTTTCTATGTGTAGCATCACGCTAACAAGTCCGTGAAATGAACACCCCACTTTATACAGAGAAAACTGGGGGATACATTATTTTCCTTATTTCTGCTCCTAGACATAGGTTGTGGGTACTCATTAGAACCGCCTCAATGAGGCGGTTCTAACGAGCACCCACAACCTATGTTTTGAGGATGAATAAGAATAATATCACAAATTTTCATCAGAAAATTGACTGTTTTGGAGATGTAAAAAATTGCACTATGAGGCATGGGTGTGTTATCGTAATGGATCCAGATGAGATGGCTCATAGTGAGTCATTTCATCCAAATCTTCTCTGTTTGAATAGGTTTCTGTACATGTCTTAAGGGTTGAAAGGGTTAGTTTATGGAGTAAATACTGAACTTAAAGCAAATGTTTGGCTGAGCTTTTGAGAGGTTGTTAATGACATCACACACTGAGAGTTACCTTCCTCGCTGGAGACACCCAGACTGATTTTCAACAGAACAGAATCTCAATTGAGTTAAATTGTTTTCTAACTTAAGGAGAATGTCAAACAACAATGTCACACTCTATTATACTTACAGATTAATTGTGACTACCGGTAAGTCTTTTCATCATTCAGATACTGTAAAATTCCTATATTAAGACCACCTTTGGGACTGTTCAAAAGTGTTCTTTAAGACCACTTTTGAACAGTCCCAAAGGGGGTCCCTGACCAGAGGACATTCTATGCAGAATCCTTGAAGAAAAACTAGGTACTTCAAAATAAGCTTTTTAAAGCAGAATTAGTCTAATTTTAGGCAGTCTTAATAACAGAATTTCACTGTATATGTTGCGGCACCCGCCCATCGGGGCTTGAAGAAATAGATGGGCTGCATGATGCTTCTACACAGAGCTGAAACCAACAGCCAACAAGTACTGGTAAACGGCTTATAGGATCTGAGCCTGCCCAGGCAAAGACCATCCATGCTTATAAACCGTATTGGTTTCATTTGTTGACAGGGCTTGAGAAGTCATTTCATCTCAATGTCGGGTGATAGTGCCACAAAAATTTCTATTTCTTGTCTTCTTCTTGTGTCGTGCAGGGCTGCAAATCTGCTAGCATACTCGCACCATGGTGATTATTAACATGTGTGAGGGAGGGTCCAATACTAAAAACAGGTTCAAAAACCGCCAGCCAATTGGAAGCAATGGCTCCAAAATGACCTATACAGTGTTGACTGGGACGTTAAACCTCAGATATCAATTAATTAATCAATCAATCACTGTATATATTGATTAAAACGATCAAAATTGTGCACAGAAACATGTCTGGTGTCTCCAACATGGCGGATCAAGGGAGAATAATCTTGCAAAACTGCATAGTGTGCAGCCTCCCAGTTGTTATGAGTGGTTTGTCTTGTATCTGCTGTTGTGTGATATTCCGAGTTGTTTTTGACTTTTATAATAAAATAATGATTATTATATAGTTGTATCTGTTTGTTGTTTAAATACCAGTCGGAAATGGCAGTTATCAAGAATGTGCTGATTATGCCCCCAACTTTGAAAAAGTTGGAGGGGCATATTGCTTCTGGTTCGTTCGTCTGTTCGTCCGTTCGTCCGTCCGTTACGCTTTTTATGCATAGCATAACTATAGAATCGTGTATGCTAGGGTTTTGAAATTTCATATATGGATTCCTAATGGAAAATTAGCTGACGCTTATTTTTTTTCTCATCAAGATTATGCCCCTTTTAAGAGTTATTGCCCTTTGAAATTTTTTAAATAAAATCTTGTCAGCAAGATATCTCAAAAACTATTGGAGCTAGAGCCTTGAAAGTTGGTGAATATATTGGTGGTGATGAGTAGATGAACCGATTAACTTTTGACAAAATTCTGAAAAATACTTTGTGAGTTATGGCCCTTTGTCATTTTGGTAATTTGTGCTCATTGTAATGTATGCTAAAAGTGATGCATAGCATAACTTTAGAACCGTGTATGCTAGGGTTTTGAAATTTCATATATGGATTCCTCATGGAAAATTAACTGACGTGTATTTTTTTCTCACCAGATTATGCCCCTTTCATGAGTTATTGCCCTTTGATTTTTTTTCATAAAATCTTGTCAGCAAAATATCTCAAACACTATTGGAGCTAGAGCCTTGAAAGTTGTTGAGTATATTGGTGGTGATGAGTATATGAACTGATTAACTTTGGACAAAATTCCGAAAAATACTTTGTGAGTTATGGCCCTTCCAGCATTTCAGTGGTTTCTTGCTGTCGAGTCCTCACCGTTGTCTCACCTCTGTGGTTCTTTGATTTTTTTGTGTTCACGGAGATGTTGCACTGATGAGTTAGGAGGCCTTCATGCGGACTTAACAAATTATTTGTCTAAATCGCGACGGAAGTAAGGGCGAGGATTGTGGCCACGTAAAATCGATTTAAGCCCCCCAGTGGAAATCTTTCCACTGACCGTTCCAAGGCGATGCTTCTGTGGCGATTTATTTATGTTGTTGTTTGTTACTTACTGTGTGTATCACTTGTGTCTTTTAATTTTGGATGGCCATTTTGTGTGAAAGTAACTGTCCTTATGGCCTTCCTTTGTTTAGGTTTCCATTATGGTCTGGTCGCTTAATGTTTGTATTTCTTTCCCTTTGGTGTCTTTGGTGGGTGGAGTAAGTTAATTGTATCGATTACTGATCTTTGTTTTACTTCTACTTTGTCATTTTGGTAATTTGTGCCCATTGTAATGAATGCTTAGTGATGCATAGCATCACTTTAAAACTGTGTATGCTATGGTTTTGAAATTTCATATATGCATTCCTAATGGAAAATAAGCTGACGGGTATTTTTTTTCTCATCCGGATTATGCCCCTTTCAAGAGTTATTGCCCTTTGAATTTTTTTTAATTATCCCCTCGCACAACATAGTTGTGAGGGGGGATATAGCATTTGTCCCGTACGTACTTTTGTCATCACTCTAGCGCCTACATTTCTTGACCGATTTTATTATAACTTCACACAAATGTTCCCTATTAAAAATATCTCGAGCGAGTTCGACTTTCAAGGTCATGACCTCAAGGTCACTGTGGCTATTTTTATAAAAACTTTGTCATCGCTCTGGCGCTTACATTTCTTCACCAATTTCAATATAACTTCACACAAATGGTCCTTATAAAAAAATCTCGAGCGAGTTCGACTTTCAAGGTCATGACCTCAAGGTCAAGATCACTGTGGCTATTTTTAGAAAACTTTGTCATTGCTTTAGCGCCTACATTTCGTCACCAATTTCAATATAACTTCACACAAATGTTCCTTATAAAAAAATCTCTAGCGAGTTCGACTTTCAAGGTCATGACCTCAAGGTCAAGGTCACTGTGGCTATTTTTAGAAAAAAAACTTGATAATCGCTCTAGCGCCTCCATTTCTTCACCAATTACAATATAACTTTACACAAATGTTTCTTATAAAAATATCTCGAGCGAGTTCGACTTTCAAGGTGATGGCCTCAAGGTCAAGGTCACTGTGGCTATTTTTAGAAAAAAATTGTCATCACTCTAGCGCCTACATTTCTTCACTGATTTCAATATAACTTCACACAAATGTTTCTCATGACAATATCTCGAGCGAGTTCGACTTTCAAGGTTATGACCTCAAGGTCCAGGTCACTGTGGCTATTTTTAGAAAAACTTTGTCATCGCTCTAGCGCCTACATTTCTTCACGGATTTCAATATAACTTCACACAAATGTTTCTTATGACAATATCTCAGCGAGTTCGACTTTCAAGGTCATGAGCTCAGGGTCAAGGTCACTGTGGCTATTTTAAGAAAAACTTTGTCATCGCTCTAACGCCAACATTTCTTCACTGATTTCAATATAACTTCACACAAATGTTCCTTATGACAATATCTTAGCGAGTTCGACTTTCAGGGTCATGACCTCAAGGTCAAGGTCACTGTAACTATTTATAGAAAAATTTTGTCATCGCTCTAGCGCCTACATTTCTTTTCCGATTTCAATATAACTTCACACAAATGTTCCTTATGACAATATATCTAGCGGGCTCCACTTTCAAGGTCAAGGTCACTGTGGCTTTTTTTAGAAAAACTTTGTCATCGCTCTAGCGCTTACATTTCTTCACCGATTTCAATATAACTTCACACAAATGTTCCTTATGACAATATTTCAAGCCATTTCGACCTTCAAGGTCAAGGTCACAATGGCTATTTTTAGAAAAACTTTGTCATCGCTCCAGCGCCGCCTACATTTCTTCACCGATTTTAATATAACTTCACACAAATGATCCTTATAAAAATATCTCGTGCGAGTTCGACTTTCAAGGTGATGGCCTCAAGGTCAAGGTCACTGTGGCTATTTTTAGAAAAATTTTGTCATCACTCTAGCGCCTACATTTCTTCACTGATTTCAATATTACTTCACACAAATAATTCTCATGACAATATCTCGAGCGAATTCGACTTTCAAGGTCATGACCTCAAGGTCAAGGTCACTGTGGCTATTTTAAGAAAAACTTTGTCATCGCTCTAATGCCAACATTTCTTCACTGATTTCAATATAACTTCACACAAATGTTCCTTATGACAATATCTTAGCGAGTTTGACTTTCAGGGTCATGACCTCAAGGTCAAGGTCACTGTAGCTTTTTATAGAAAAATTTTGTCATCGCTCTAGCGCCTACATTTCTTTTCCGATTTCAGTATAACTTCACACAAATGTTCCTTATGACAATATATCTAGCGGGCTCCACTGTCATGGTCACTGTGGCTATTTTTAGAAAAACTTTGTCATCGCTCTAGCACTTACATTTCTTCACCGATTTCAATATAACTTCACACAAATGTTCCTTATGACAATATCTCAAGCCATTTCGACATTCAAGGTCAAGGTCACAATGGCTATTTTTAGAAAAACTTTGTCATCGCTCCAGCGCCTACATTTCTTCACCGATTTTAATATAACTTCACACAAACGATTCTTATACAAATATCTCGAGCGAGTTCGACTTTCAAGGTGATGGCCTCAAGGTCAATGTCACTGGCTATTTTGAGAAAAATTATGTCATCACTCTAGCGCCTACATTTCTTCACTGATTTCAATATTACTTCACACAAATGTTTCTCATGACAACATCTCGAGCGAGTTCGACTTTCAAGGTCATGACCTCAAGGTCCAGGTCACAGTGGCTATTTTTAGAAAAACTTTGTCATCGCTCTAGCGCCTACATTTCTTCACTGATTTCAATATAACTTCACACAAATGTTTCTTATGACAATATCTCAGCGAGTTCGATATCCAGGGTCATGACCTCAAGGTCAAGGTCACTGTGGCTATTTTAAGAAAAACTTTGTCATCGCTCTAATGCCAATATTTCTTCACTGATTTCAATATAACTTCACACAAATGTTCCTTATGACAATATCTTAGCGAGTTCGACTTTCAGGGTCATGACCTCAAGGTCAAGGTCACTGTAGCTTTTTATAGAAAAATTTTGTCATCGCTCTAGCGCCTACATTTCTTTTCCGATTTCAGTATAACTTCACACAAATGTTCCTTATGTTCCTTATGACAATATCTCAAGCCATTTCGACATTCAAGGTCAAGGTCACAATGGCTATTTTTAGAAAAACTTTGTCATCGCTCCAGCGCCTACATTTCTTCACCGATTTTAATATAACTTCACACAAACGATTCTTATACAAATATCTCGAGCGAGTTCGACTTTCAAGGTGATGGCCTCAAGGTCAATGTCACTGTGGCTATTTTGAGAAAAATTATGTCATCACTCTAGCGCCTACATTTCTTCACTGATTTCAATATTACTTCACACAAATGTTTCTCATGACAACATCTCGAGCGAGCTCGACTTTCAAGGTCATGACCTCAAGGTCCAGGTCACTGTGGCTATTTTTAGAAAAACTTTGTCATCGCTCTAGCGCCTACATTTCTTCACTGATTTCAATATAACTTCACACAAATGTTTCTTATGACAATATCTCAGCGAGTTCGACTTTCAGGGTCATGACCTCAAGGTCAAGGTCACTGTGGCTATTTTAAGAAAAACTTTGTCATCGCTCTAGCGCCTACATTTCTTCACTGATTTCCATATAACTTCACACAAATGTTCCTTATGACAATATCTCAGCGAGTTCAACTTTCAGGGTCACATTTTGTCATCGCTCTAGCGCCTACATTTCTTCACCGATTTCAATATAACTTCACACAAATGTTCCTTATGACAATATCTCTAGCGGGTTCCACTTTCAAGGTCAAGGTCACTGTTGCTATTTTTAGAAAAAACTTTGTCATCGCTCTAGCGCTTACATTTCTTCACCGATTTCAATATAACTTCACACAAATGTTCCTTATGACAATATCTCAAGCCATTTCAACTTTCAAGGTCAAGGTCACAATGGCTATTTTTAGAAAAACTTTGTCATCGCTCCAGCGCCTACATTTCTTCACCGATTTTAATATAACTTCACACAAATGACCCTTATGACAATACCTCGAAAGAGTTCGACTTTCAAGGTCAAGGTCACTGTGGCTATTTTTAGAAAAACTTTGTCATTGCTCTAGTGCTTATATTTTTTCACCAATTTCAAAATCTTTTTACACAAATGTTCCTCATGACAATATCTGTAGCGAGTTCCACTTTCAAGGTCAAGGTCACTGTTGCTATTTTTAGAAAAACTTTGACATGGCTCTAGCGCTTACATTTCTTCACTGATTTCAATATAACATCACACAAATGTTCCTTATGACAATAACTTGAGCGATTTCGACTTTCAAGGTCAAGGTCACTGTGGCTATTTTTAGAAAAAACTTTGTCATCGCCCTAGCGACTACATTTCTTCACTGATTTCTATATAACTTCACACAAATGTTCCTTATGACAATATTTCGAGTGAGATTGACTTTCAAGGTCAAGGTCACTGTGGCTATTTTTAGAAAAACTTTGACATTGCTCTAGCGCTTACATTTCTTCACCGATTTCAATATAACTTCACACAAATGTTCCTTATGACAATATCTCGAGCTATTTTGACTTTCAAGGTCAAGGTCACTGTGGCTAGCTTTAGAAAAACTTTGTCATCGCTCTAGTGCCTACATTTATTGATGGATGTTAATAGAAATTCACACAAATGCTTCTTATGGTAATATCTCAAGTTGCTTTGACTTTCAAGGTCATGACCTCAAGGTCACTGTGGCTATTTTTAGAAAAACTTTGTCATTGCTCTACCACCTACATTTATGATTTTAATCTAACTTCACACAAAAGATGCTTATGATAATATCTTGAGCAAGATCTACTTCACGGCCATGGCCTCAAGTCAAGGTCCCTATGACTATTTTAAGAGAAATATTGTCATCACTCTAGAACCTACATTTATGGATGGATTTTTAAACAAACTTTACACAAATGTTGCATATGATAATATCTCAAGCAAGTTGGACTTTTGCCATTTCAGTGTTTTCCACACACGAATTGTCTTGTGCGAGGGGATTTGTATCGCATGCGATGCCTTGTTTTTTTTTTAGCTCACCTGAGCACGAAGTGCTCAAGGTGAGCTATTGTGATCGCCTTTTGTCCGGCGTCCGTCGTGCGTCGTGCGTCGTGCGGTGTGCGTCGTGCGTCGTCAACAATTCACTTAAATGACATCTCCTCCTAAACCAGTGAATGGATTTCAAAATACTTTCATAGAAATGTTCCTTGGGTGACCCTCTACCAAAATTGCTAAAATGGTTCCGCTCCGCAGAACAAAATGGCCACCAGAGCTAAAAATAGAAAAACCTTTAAACGACATCTCCTCCTAGCCCTTAGGCCCGATTTCAAAATAATTTCACAGAAATGTTCCTTGGATGACCCTCTACCAAAATTGCTAAAATGGTTCCGCTCCGCTGAACAAAATGGCCGCCAGAGCTAAAAATAGAAAAACCTTTAAACGACATCTCCTCCTAGCCCTTTGACCCGATTTCAAAATAATTTCACAGAAATGTTCCTTGGATGACCCTCTACCGAAATTGCTAAAATGGTTCCGCTCCGCTGAACAAAATGGCCGCCAGAGCTAAAAATAGAAAAACCTTTAAACGACATCTCCTCCTAGCCCTTTGGCCCGATTTCAAAATAATTTCACTGAAATGTTTCTTGGATGACCCTCTACCGAAATTGCTAAAATGGTTCCGCTCCGCTGAACAAAATATCCGCAAGAGCTGAAAATAGAAAAACCTTTAAACGACATCTCCTCCTAGCCCTTTGGTCCGATTTCAAAATAATTTCACAGAAATGTTCCTTGGATGACCCTCTACCAAAATTGCTATAATGGTTCCGCTCCGCAGAACAAAATGGCCGCCAGAGCTAAAAATAGAAAAAACCTTTAAACAACATCTCCTCCTAGCCCTTTGGCCCGATTTCAAAATAATTTCACAGAAATGTTCCTTGGATGACCCTCTACCGAAATTGCTAAAATGGTTCCGCTCCGCTGAACAAAATGGCCGCCAGAGCTAAAAATAGAAAAACCTTTAAACGACATCTCCTCCTAGCCCTTTGGCCTGATTTCAAAATAATTTCACAGAAATGTTCCTTGGATGACCCTCTACCGAAATTGCTAAAATGGTTCCGCTCTGCTGAACAAAATGGCCGCCAGAGCTAAAAATAGAAAAACCTTTAAACGACATCTCCTCCTAGCCCTTTGGCCCGATTTCAAAATAATTTCACAGAAATGTTCCTTGGATGACCCTCTACCGAAATTGCTAAAATGGTTCCTCTCCGCTGAACAAAATGGCCGCAAGAGTTAAAAATAGAAAAACCTTTAAACGACATCTCCTCCTAGCCCTTTGGCCCGATTTCAAAATAATTTCACTGAAATGTTTCTTGGATGACCCTCTACCGAAATTGCTAAAATGGTTCCGCTCCGCTGAACAAAATGGTGCAAGAGCTAATAATAGAAAAACCTTTAAACGACATCTCCTCCTAGCCCTTTGGTCTGATTTCAAAATAATTTCACAGAAATGTTCCTTGGATGACCCTCTACCAAAATTGCTAAAATGGTTCCACTCCGCTGAAAAAAATGGCCACCAGAGCAAAAAATAGAAAAACCTTTAAACGACATCTCCTCTTAGCCCTTTGGCCTGATTTCAAAATTATTTCACTGAAATGTTCCTTGGATGACCCTTTACAGAAATTGCTAAAATGGATCCGCTCTGCTGAACAAAATGGTCGCCAGAGCTAAAAATAGAAAAACCTTTAAATGACATCTCCTCCTAGCCCTTTGGCCCGATTTCAAAATAATTTCACTGAAATGTTCCTTGGATGACCCTTTACAGAAATTGCTAAAATGGTTCTGCTCCGCTGAACAAAATGGTCACCAGAGCTAAAAATAGAAATACCTTTAAGCAACATCTCCTCCTAGCCCTTTGGCCCGATTTCATATTATAGCCTGGGCCAATAATGGCTCTCCCAGGGGCCCACTTGATACCCTATGGATCAGGTGAGCGATCCAGGGCCATCATGGCCCTCTTGTTTAATAAAATCTTGTCAGCAAATCCATATCTCGAGAACTATTAGAGCTTCATTAATCATTCTTGGTACAAACTTGCATCCAGGCATTGCAACTTCAACGCAAGCATCCATATCTGACCTTGACCTATATTTCATGGTTCACTGACTTCGTGAATTATTGCGACCACCCTGACTTTCACCCTAATGTAAGAGTCCATTTCTCGAAAACTATTAAAAGCTTTTTAAATTTTAATTGGTACAAACTTGCATCTAGGAATTGCAACTGCAACGCAAGCATCCATATTTGACTTTTACCCATATTTCATGGTTCACCGACTTTGTGAATTATTGCGACCACCCTGACTTTCACCCTTATGTAAGAGTCCATTTCTCAAGATCTATTAGAGCTTCAATAATTGTTTTTGGTACAAGCTTGCATGTAGGAATTGAAACTTCAATGCAAGTATCCATTTTATACTTTGACCTACATTTTATGGTTCACTGACTTTGTAAAATAGTATGACAACCCTAACTTTCACCCTGATGTAAGAGTCTGTTTTTTTAGAGTTTCATTGATGATACTTGGTACATGCTTGCAACTAGGAGTGAAATTTTTATGCAGGCATCCATGTTTGACCTTGACCTAGATTTCATGGTTTGGTGACTTTGCGCCCCCGCAGAATTCTTGTTGTATGTTTTTGAGTCTTTAACAATATTTGTTGAATATTTCGCCATCTAGGGACAAGCAAAGGTTGGGGGCATTGTGTTTTACAAACACCATTTCTAGTTTTATTTTACAAAAGTATAGCAAAGTACATTTTTTAGCTCACCTGTCATGTAGTGACAAGGTGAGCTTTTGGGATCACTTTTTGTCATGCGTGCCTGCGTGCGTCCGTGTGTGCGTGCATCCGTAAACTTTTTCTTCAAACGACATCTCCTCCTAAACCACTGATCAGATTATGCATAACTTCACAGGAATGATCCTTAGGTGGTCCCCTTTCAAAGTTGTTCAAATGGTTCCGGTCCGTAGCACATATAGGTCACAGGAGCCAAAAATAGAATTTTTTCATCAAAAACTTAAAAAATCTTCTTCTCTGAAACCGCAAGGCCCAGGACATTGATATTTGGTATGAAGCTTCATCTAGTGGACCCCTACCAAGATTATTCAAATTATAGTGCTGGAGCTAAAAATGCCCCCGCACAGGGGCCCTTTGGTTTTACATGGGCTTATATATGGAAAATCTTTAAAAATCTTCTTCTCTGAAACCACAAGGCCCAGGTCTTTGATATTCGGTATGAAGCTTCATCTAGTGGACCCCTACTAAGATTGTTCAAATTATAGTGCTGGGGCCAAAAATGCCCCCGCCCGGGGGCCCTTCTGTTTTACATGGGCTTATATAGGGAAAATCTTTAAAAATCTTCTTCTCTGAAACTGCAAGGCCCAGGTCTTTGCTATTTGGTATGAAACTTCATCTAGTGGACCCCTACCAAGATTGTTCAAATTATAGTGCTGGGGCCAAAAATGCCCCCGCCCCAGGGCCCTTTGGTTTTACATAGGCTTATATAGGGAAAATCTTTAAAAATCTTCTTTTCTGAAACTGCAATATTTGATATGAAGCTTCATCTTGTGGACCTCTACCAAGATTGTTCAAATTATAGCCCTGGGGCAAAAAATGCCCAAGCTCCGTGGCCCTTTGGTTTTACTTTTTTTTTTTTTTTTTTTGGTTTTACGGCCCTTTCAAGATTATTTCACTCATATCGAGTTAATCAGAGGTGGGCGAAAACCGGAGTACCCGGAGAAAAACCACCTGACCTTCTGTTCCAGAACTTGGCGTCTCACATGTGACCCGAGCGAGGCTCGAACCTCAGCATTGAGAGACCTAATGATCAAGAGTCAGCGCTCTTAACCACTAGGCCACAGAGGCCCGTTTGGTTTTACATAGACTTATATAGGGAAAATCTTGAAAAATCTTCTTCCCTGAAACCACAAGGCTTAGGTCTTTGATATATGTAATGAAGCTTCAGCTAGTGGACCTCTATCAAGATTGTTGAAATTTTAGCCCTGGGGCCAAATAGGCCCCCGCTCCGGGGCCCTTTGGTTTTACATAGACTTATTTAGGGAAAATCTTTTTTTACATAGACTTCTTTATGCAGGGTAAACCTTTAAAATCTTCTTCTCTGAAAACACAAAGCCCAGGTCTTTCATATTCGATATGAAGCTTCATCTTGTGGACCTCTACCAAGATTGTTCAAATTATAGCCCTGGGGCCAAAATTGACCTGCCCGGGGCCCACTGATTATACATTGGATCAGGTGAGCGAACCTGGGCCCTCTTGTCATATGACGTCGTGTCTGACAATGTAATAACGCCATGTAATAAATTCGATAATCCACTAGGGGATTAAATATGTAAATTAGCTAGATACGTCCCGCAACGTTACGACGGCCTTAACGATGTCGCGTTTACTAATGGCGGAATTTTGCCATTTTTGTAAACAATCGTGAATAAAATGCCTTTTAAATGTCATATGATAAATAGAATCTTGCATTCGAGCTCGTGTATTATTGAATTTATTAAACTCGTTGAGGAAAAGTAATAAAATGCTCGGCAAAGCCTCGCATTTTATCCCTTTTCCTCAACTCGTTTAATAAATTCAATAATACAGGAGCACTCATGTAAGATCCTCTATGTACAAGTTTATACAAAAAGCAAAGTCTTTTCTTTATATGAAAGGTCAAACTGGCAGCCCGATAACACAAACCTAAGACAGTGGACTCTCTCCCAAGGTGCATCGAAATACTAGTGTCCCATTTTATCTTGCCCCCTCCCACAGGAGGTAACCTACCCTTGGGCAGATTGCCACTGGTGCCAGAAAATCATGTTTCCCGCCCTGGATAGCTTGTGCCCAGATGACAGGCTAAACCAGCTGGTTTTAGCTTGCCCACCATGTCCAGTTTGCCCCCCTACCTCCGCCGACTGTAGAAATTGCACTGTTATATTTCATTACTAAATACGAGCACAGTGTTGAACCCATTTAGTGCCAGAAAACCCAAAACGGGTAGTTGGCAAACAGTACAGGCCCAGATCAGACGCCGCAGAACGTGGCGTCTGATCAGGGCCTACACTATTTGCAAAGTTTTCAGCCAATGTCCAAATAGTTTTCAAAGAAAACACAACCTGACACCTCTAAATTTTGAAATGGACTCCTGCTCAATACAAGATTGAAGATTCCAGCTGGTACAATAAGGGTTAAATCAATCATCTAATGCACCTGCGTGTCTGATACTACCCATGCTCTTTCCGAAACGGTGGAAAGGGGAGAGTTTTCCCACTGATTAGTACTGTTGAATGTTGTGCGGCTTACATAGAGCATTGCCTCAACTCAAAAGCTTTTGCAAATCAGTGTTTCTAGAGAGGGGTTCATGGTTACCAAGCCAGGATATCTTGCCCCAAGGTGGGGGAAAAGATATCCTGGCTGGTTAACCATGAACAGGTGGGGGACAAGATATCCTGGCTGAGTAACCATGAACCCCTCTCCAGAATTTGGAAAAGTAAGCAATTTCTGCTCTCACATCATCAGTCAAGACGTCATGCTTCTTAGCTTTGCAGTGAAATACTCAGTCTATGGCTGCAATACATCATCAAAATGCTTCTCAGTGGTACAGTGAAATAATCAGTCATCACAAAAACACGCCTATATAATTTTGACCCCCGTGAACCCCACTTATATATAGAAAAACTTAGGTTTACCGTGGTAAAACTTATTTTTCTTATTTCTGCTCCAAAATATAGATTGTGGCTACTCGTTAGAACCGCCTCGACGAGGCGGTTCTAACGAGTATCCACAATCTATATTTTGAGCAGAAATAAGAAAGATATCACAATTTTTGCACCGTAAAATTCTCGTTTTTTCGGCGGTAAAATTTGTAATAGGCGTGTTTTCCTAATGGTCTGTGGCTGAAATAGTCTCTAACAAATCCAGTTTCCTCTGTCAATATTGGTAATCTTTGACTGATGTGTAAAAAGTATGCTTTAGTTTCCTTTTATCTTATGACGTGGCATCTGAGAATGAAATAACGCCATGTAATAAATTCGATAATCCACTAGTGGATTAAATATGTAAAATTAGTTACATACGCCCTGTAAGTTACATGTACGGCATCCTTAACAATGTCCCATTTGCTAATGGTGGAATATTGACATTTTTATAAAACAATCATTAATAAAATGCGTTTTAAATGTCATTTGATACATAGAATCTTGCATTCGTGCTCATGTATTATTCAATTTATTAAACTCATTGAGGAAAATGGAAATAATGCTCAGCAAAGCCTCGCATTTTGTCCGTTTTCCAGAACTCGTTTAATGCAATAATACATGAACACTCCTGTCAGGCGCTCTATATTTTGCACAAAAATATATATATTGTGAGAACTCATTTGAAACACCTCAATGAGGTGATTCTAACGAACGCAAGCAATCTGTGATGTCGTCAAAAATAAGAAAAATATAATTTTCACAAATTTACATCAGAAAAAAGGACATTTTCGGGACCAAGAAAGAAATACCTATGTCATAAGGGTGTGGTCTCCCAAAGATGGACAATGAGTCAATAATTGTTTATTGACAGTCACCACCATTGAAGATGCACAATGATTCAATAGGCAATAGTTGTCTATTCCTGTCACCGCCATGAAAGATGCACAAAGATTCAGTAGTCAGTAATTGTTTATTGCCAATTACTACTGTGAAAGATGCCCGATAGTGCAATAGTAAATAATAGATTTACTGTTGGTCACCACCATGATAAAAAGCAATACCATTCAAAGAGTCAATACATGTAATAGTTTTTTTGGCCAACCACCGTCATGCAAGATGCACAATGGTTAAAAAATCAATAATTGTTCATTGCCAATTAAAACCATGAATGATACCCAATGATTCAGGACTCGATAGTTCAACGTCATGAAATATGCACAATTAGTAGTCAATGATTGTTTAGTGACACTGATCGCAATGAAAGATGCACACTGATACAAATAATCAAAAATTGTTTATTGCCAATCAGCCCCATGAATAATACCAAATGATTCAGGAGGCCCAAGAAAGTTTCCCAATGCTTCAAGAGGCACATGAAATATGCACGATGATTCAGTGTCAAAAATTGTTTATTGTCAATCACCGCCAAGAAAGATGCCAAATGATTCAGAAGAGTTAAAAATTGTTTATTGCCAATCGCCGTTATGAAAGATGCATGATGATTCAAGAGTCCATAATTGTTTATTGCCAATCGCTGTCATGAAAGATGCCCTATGATTCAAAGTCAATAATTGTTTGTTGCCAATCGCCGTCAAGTCAAGAAAGATGACCTATGATCCAAGGTCAATAATTGTTTGTTGCCAATCGCCGTCATGAAAGATGCCTTATGATTCAATGTCAATAATTGTCTGTTGCCAATCGCCATCATGAACGATGCCCAATGATTCAAGAGTCAATAATTGTTTATTGTCAATCACACCCAAGAAAGATACCAAATGATTCAAGACTGAATAATTGTTTATTGTCAATCGCTGTCTTGAAAGATGCCCGATGATTCCAGTCTTCCCTGTCAAAAGGTGGGTCTAGATCTCTTTGTCAGAGGGGTCCAGGTTACAGGACAGTGAACAGGAAGTCACAGAAGTTGCTTCCTTTTATGAAAATGGTGGAAAAAATCCGATGATATAGAGTCAATACAATACAATACATTTTATTCAGCATAAAACATACATATTACATGTTTCTAGCCAAAACAATACGAACAGTGAAGACAATGAAGTAACATCATACAATGTCATCATTTACAGAAGAGTAAGAAAGTACAGAACATTTATCAATATCCAGTTATAGAAATATAATTGATGGGAACATTTTTTCCACGCGGATAAGTCCATGAAATGAACAACTCAAACACAACTTTATATAGAGAAAACAGTGGGTAGACGGGGTCTATAAATTACTCATCCCATTCCCGCTCCAAGTCACAGGCCGCTGGTACCCGTTAGAACCGCCTCAATGAGCCGGTTCTAAAAAACACCCACTGCCCGTCTGAAGCACATATAGGACAAATATCACGGATTTCATCAGAAAAAAGCCATTTTGGAGATATGAGAAAAATGCACATTGTCACACGGGTGTGTTATCGTATGCATAAATAGAGCAGTAATCTTTTGCTACGGAAATATAGGAGTGTGACTTATCAGTAAATGAATTATTTAAGAAGAAAACACATGTATATTAATTATCTGTCAGTGGTACGTATTTTATCAGTAGAATAAATATACTTTGCTAAAGATTTGATTAAGTTTGTGGAAGTTGTTGTCATAAGTGTCTCGAATTTTTTCGTTGTAAATGGCAAAAATAGGGCTTGAAATATTTTTGTCTCAAAGATCGATATTTTGGACATACTAATAATACACGGTACTCGTCTTCGATTCTATTCATGTTACAAGAGAGGCATATCTTTTCTTCTCTTGGTATGTTATCATATCTTCCTGTCTCTATAAATAAGCTATGTGATGATGTTCTAAATCGAGTAAGTGTTAATTTATGTTTTTGTTCCATATTTAGTGTGAGATGTTTTCCTAGCTCAAAATTGTGTTTAAACATATTGTATGACTGCAAGCGACTCGAATTATTGATTTCTGCATACCAAGTTTGTTTATATGTATCTATGATTCGTTGTCGGATTGAATTGAATGGGATATCTATCTCGTATTGTAGTCGCCAAACATAATCGAGTCAATAATTGTTTATTGCCAATGACCGTCATGAAAAATGCCCAATGATTAAAGTCATTGATTGTGTATTGCCAATCACAGCCATGAAAGATGCCCAATGATTAAAGTGAATAATAGTTTATTGCCAATCACCGCCATGACAGATGCCCAATGATTAAAGTCAATAATTGTTCATTGCCAATCAACGTCATAAAAGATTCCCAATGAATAAAGTCATTGATTGTTTATTGCCCATCACCACCATGAAAGATGCGCAATGATTAAATTCATTGATTGTTTATTGCCAATCACAGCCATGAAAGATGCCCATTGATTAAAGTGAATAAAAGTTTATTGCCAATCACCGTCATAAAAGATGCCCAATGAATAAAGTCATTGATTGTTTATTGCCAATCACCACCATAAAAGATGCCCAATGATTAATGTCAATAATTGTTTATTGCCAATCACCGCCATGAAAGATGACCAATGGTTAAAGTCAATAATTGTTCATTGCCAATCACCGTTATGAAAGATGTCCAATAGTTAAAGTCATTGATTGTTTATTGCCAATCACCACCATGAAAGATGCCCAATGATTAATGTCAATAATTGTTTATTGCCAATCACCGCCATGAAAGATGACCAATGGTTAAAGTCAATAATTGTTCATTGCCAATCACCGTCATGAAAGATGTCCAATAGTTAAAGTCATTGATTGTTTATTGCCAATCACCGTCATGAAAGATGCCAAATGATTAAAGTCAATAATTGTTTATTGCCAATCACCGCCATGAAAGATGCCCAATGATTAAAGTTTATAATTGTTCATTGCCAATCACCGTCTTGAAAGATGCACGGTGATTCAAAAGTCAATAATTATTGTTAATTGCCAATCGCCGTCATGAAAGATGCCCAATGATTCAAGAGTCAATGATTGTTTTTTGTCAACCGCCGTTATAAAAGATGCCCGATGATTCAAGAGTCCATTATTGTTTATTGTCAATCACCCCATGAAAGATGACACATGATTCCACAGTCAATAAATGTTTATTGTCAATCAATATCATGAAAGATGCCGAATGATTCAATGGTCCCATGAAAGATGCGCGATGATTAAGAGTCAATAATTGTTTATTGCCAATCACCGCCATACAAAATGCCCAATGTTTCAAGAGTCCCATGAAAGAGATGGTTCAAGAGTCGATAAGAGTTTATTACCAAACTCCGCCATGAAGATGCCCGATGATTCAAGAGTCCCATGGAAGATGCAGGATGATTCAAGAGTCAATGGCTGTTTAGTGCCAATCACCCCCATGAAAGAAGTCCAGTGATTCAATAGTCAAGAATTGTTTATTGCCAGCCACCACCAGAAAAGATTCCGAATGATTCAAGAGTCCCATAAAAGATACAGGATGATTCAACAGTCAATAATTGTTTATTATCAATCACCGCCATGAAAGACACATAACGATTTAAGAATTAATGATTGTTTATTGCCAGCCACCACCAGAAAAAATGCCCAATGATTCCAGAATCCCATGAAAGATGCTCGATGATTAACTAGTCAATGGTTGTTTATTGCCAATTACCGCCATGGACGAAGCACAAGGATTCAAGAGTCAATTATTGTTTATTGCCAATTAAAGCCAAGTAAGATACCCAAATGATTCAAGAGTCAATGGTTGTTTATTGCCAATCAACGCCATGTGAGATGCCCAATGATTCAAGAGTCCCATGAAAGATGCACAATGATTCAAGTGTCAATGATTGCTTATTGCCAATCACCACCACAAAAAAATCTCCGATGATTCAAGAGTCCCATGAAAGATATACGATGACTGAAAGTCAACAATTGTTTATTGCCAATCACCACCATGAACGAAATAACTATTTCACACGAAATAACTATTTCACACAGTTGTGCTATCTTAAAGCTGCTCAATAAGCAAGGGCCAGTAAAGCTGTTTATTGCTTATTTCCGCCGTGTGACGTAGCATTAAGTACTGTTTCGAAGTTATGTCAGTGTGCTCCAGCTATTAGACTTGTCCGCCATTACAGGATTGTCGATTCCCGCCGTTGACATGGCAACGCTTTCTGCTCTCAGCCGCTGCTCGTCTTCAAGTCGTTTCGGGCGCATCCTAGCTATCTCAATGACGTTGAGAAGAACATTCAACACCATTACCAAACAGGCGATGACATACAAAAGGGCACAGTAAGGCAGGCTGACGGAAAAATTGGCATCCGTTGTGGCGCGTTCCAAGTTGTGGCTCTCATCCACACTATACACCACCAGATGATGAATCATTAGACCAGCTTTAAACGAAAGTAGAGGATCAAAATTAAGTAGTCATTTTAGAGCAGAAATCTGTGTAATAAACAATCTTTTAAGCTCCACTTTATATGGAGAAAATTGGGTTTTAAACATGGGTGAGCATAATTTTCATAACGCTTGCTTAAGACATACGATTGTTGGTGCTCTTTAGAACCGGTTCTAACGAGCACCCACAATCTATGTTTGAAGTAGAAAAGTTTTTTACGGTACTATGTTTAAAAATTACTGATTGGTTTTATATGTATCAAAGACTTATAATCTACTAGTCTATTTACCACCACCGCTGCTGCTGCTACTACTACTACTACTACTGTCACTAATGCTACTCCTATTACTATGGCTACTTCTAATACTATCGTTACTTCTACTATTATATCTGCTGCTTTTGGCGGGCCTCCGTGGCCTAGTGGTTAAGAGCGCTGACTCTTGATCATTAGGTATCCAAAATGACCTTTACAGTGTTGACGGGAACGTTAAACCTCAAATCAAACAAACAAACAAGGTCTCTCACCGCTGTGGTTGGAGCCTCGCTCGGGTCACATGTGAGACGCCAAGTTCTGCAATGGAAGATCAAGTGGTTTTTCTCCGGGTACTCTGGTTTTCGCCCATCTCTGATTAACGATCGGCTCGATATGAGTGAAATAATCTTGAAAGGGCCGTAAAATCAAACCCCCCCAATAAATTAAAAATAATATCTGCTACTTTTCCCCATCCGCTATATTATCCATTCCGTTTACAGAGATACTTCAGCTCAGTTTTGTACTCCATATACATATGTTTGAAAATGTTTGTTACATCCATGTGTGGTCTGAGTGAAAATGAAGTTGAGTTGATTGTTTGTTTGTTTGATTTGAGGTTTAACGTCCCCGTCATCACTGTAAAGGTCATTTTGGAGACGTTGCTTCCAATTTTGTGGGACTTCTACCCGACATTGAGATGAAATGACATCTCAAAACCCTGTCGCCCAATGAAACCGATAGGGTTTATAAGCATGGACGGCCCAACTCGCACCGCTTTGCCTGGGCCGGCTTAGATCCTCTAAGCGGTTTACCAGTAATCGTGTGCGGGTCGGGTTCAGCTCTGCGTGAAAGCATCATGCAGCCCATTTATTTCTCCAAGCCACGATGGGCGGGGGCCAAAAAGTACTTTGTCATATGGATGTGTTAATTTAATGCCAAGAAGCTTATAGAACCCTTTAATTATTGACATCTCAAGCCCTGTCCCCCAATGAAACCAAATAGAGTTCATCGACTCGCATCACTTTTATTTGTTCGATTGGAGGTTTAATCTCGTATGCCTGTCTACGTATATAGGTTATTTTGGAGACGTTGCTTCCAAATGGTGGGACTTTTACCAGACATTGAGATGAAATGTCATCTCAAACCCTGTCGCCCAGGGAAACCAAATAGGGTTTATGAGCATGGAGATCCGACTTGCACACTTTATAGTTTGTTTAATTTGAGATTTAACGTCCCCCTCTAGACTATACAGGTCATTTCGTCGAAAAAAGTATTAAGGATTTTAGACGAAATGTCGCACCTTTGTTATTTTTCTTGTTTTTTTTTTTTTTGTTTTTTTTTTTTTTGTTTTTGTTTTTGTTTTTCAATTTTTAGACAATCTGCATGTTGTCTATACTAATACAGATGAAACATTGTGATAATTTTCTTATTACTGCTAAAAATTCTCATTGAGGCGGTTCCAACGAGTACCCACAATTTATATTTTGAGCAGAAAACGGAAAAATAGGCTTTTCCCCTGTAAACCCCAGTTTTACAATATACATGTAAAAGTGGAATTCAAGGTGGTTAAAATTATATAGGCGTGTTTTCGTGATGGCGTAGGAAGTCTTTGCCACAAGGATACAACCTAAAATATTAACTTTGAAACCATAGAAATTCCATGTCACTTGCAAATAAAGATCAGCCTTCGTAGATCACCTGTCTTTCCTTACCATTATATGTGTAAACAAAACTTAGACGAAAAAAAAATAGATATTTTTAGACGAATTTAGACACTTTTCGACGAAATTTAGACGAAATGTCGTATTCGACGAAATGTCTTTTAGACGAAATGTCCTTTAGACGAAATGGGTTTAGACGAAATGCCATGGATCCCTTTGGAGGCGTTGCTTCCAAATGTGGGACGACCTCTCATCCCTTTTATAAAGCAATGGTTACAGAGATAGGTTGCAAAATTGATTAGTAAACTGAAAACAAATCAAAACATACACAAGTATCCTAATCATCATATCATCATTGTAACATCAGAAGCGAACAAGTGCTTCAGCTGAAATGCACGACTCGCCGTATGCTTTTAGCTTTATGAGTGTTACCTTATATGGGTATGGCGGCCATTTTGGTCATGTGACCTGGACCTAAAACTGTTCCCCCAATAAATGCGCCTTATCGTAAGGAGTAAAAATATATCTTATACTTTAGTACTGTATTCTGAACCGTTTGCAGGATAAAACGCATTCTTACTTTTCCAA
Source organism: Lucinisca nassula (assembly GCA_963580285.1). Lineage (NCBI taxonomy): Eukaryota > Metazoa > Mollusca > Bivalvia > Lucinida > Lucinidae > Lucinisca > Lucinisca nassula. Next base: position 59,530,618 of record OY757027.1, read on the forward strand.
TACAAAAGCATATGTGTCAAAGTTTGACCAGGCACAAAGAATGCCAAGGTCAACCCAGGGTCACCATTTTAGCACTTTATGATGGGCCTACGTCCCAGATGCTATTTATCAAGTTTCGTGGAAATCTGCCCGGTGGTTCTGGAGAAGACTATTTTTGAAGGGTTTTTACCATATATGGCTTGGCGGCCATTTTGGTCATGCGACCTGGACCCCATGAGCAAATTTTGGTTCAAGTCCCCCATCCCATAGAGGCTCCATATGAAATTTGACTTCAATCGGCCCAACGGTTTCCGAGGAGAAGCAGTTCGAAAATTTTCACATTTTTCGCCTCGGCGAGGCTATACTAAATGGAATGTAATATTTGGCAAGTTCATTGGTTAGATCTCATGGATATCTATCAGTATGCCAAATATTATTTAAATATTCTAATCGGTTAAGTCACTATCACCAATTTTCACAAACGGGTTACGGACGGACAGACAGACTGACAGAATGTCACGGTGATTTTAGGGCACTCTTAGAAAATCAACCGACTTCAGTCGGTCGTTTTTTCTGCGGGTCGTGCAATATGGATAAAACTGATACTTTTTACCTGAAACTTTTTTTTTCCTACCTAAAACTGATACGTTTTTTTCAGATACTTTTTTCCTGATATTTTCTTTCCGATTACCGATAAAGAAAACTTTCAATGCTGCAATTTTTTTCTACCATTTTCCTTTAACCCTTATCCTGCTGAATAAATTAGTTTAGTCAAACTCATTTCAGACTATCCAAAATACATGATATAATGTCTTCAGTCAAATTCACGAACTGCTCATGGCAAACACTGTAGAACTTCTTCATAATCCATCTTACTAGATCTACACTGTTTGCAAAGACATGGGTTATCGTGTTCACATCACATGAAATGAACATCCCACTAAACCCCACATTATACAGTCGAACTTCGATAGCTCGAACCCCTTTGGGGCCACAAGAATTTGTTCGAGACAGCGGTAGTTCGAGCCACATAGAGTTACTATTAGTACCATACCAGGAGGCATAATCGAGATAATTTCAGAATATCTTTTCGGTGTTCTATATTATAAATGTATGTTGTGTGTACTCATTTGAATCGCCTCATCGAGGCGATTCTAATGAGTAAACACAACAAACATTTGTAAGAAAAATGAAGAAAATCTCTCTAAATTATACCTATACCCTATTTGGAGGAATTCCCTGCGGACTCAAGAACAGGTTAGACTCATCCATGGTAAACGAGCCATCAATGTTCGAGCCATTGAAGTTCTACTGTATAGAGAAAACTGGTCTTTACGTGGGTATGCATGATTTTTTTCTTATTTTTGCACCAAGACATAGGTTGTAGGTACTCGTTAGAACCGCCACAATGAGAAGAGATAGTAGAGGAGATGAAAGTGAGGGACAGAGGAGCCTGAAAGAGGAAAATGAATGGAAGTGTAGAAACAGAAGAAATAACAACACCCCCTCTATCGTTACCTGCTGCAAGGACAGCAGGTGTTGCCCAACTGTAAGTCAATATCAGCTGGACTCCCCAGTGACACAAGATACACATAACCTTTGCCTCACCCAACCAACCTACACGAAAAAAAAGGAAAGAAAGAAAGAAAGAAAAATAAACATGTCTGCAAAATATTTATGGTAAAACCATAATTTTCTAAATTAGCTTAGTACATTCTGTGCTTGTCCCATCTGCTAATACTCTTATAGAGAAGTTCTCCTAGCGGACACATGACGTCTTACCAACCTCGCATCAACGTCGCATTGATACGACGACGTACATTCGTTGTGCAGCCGCTTGGAGGTATGTTCCTTAGGGCGTCGGGACATAAAAAGGAGAATAACTTGACGAAAAATAAAAAGATCATTTTTCAACCATTTGATTTAGACATTATAACCCAGATCAGACGGGGCGTTTAGTGAACTTCGACCACCCTACGTTTATACTAATAAAAACATTAACCCATAAATGCAAATAGTTTCAATACTCGGACATTCGGAAACAGTTAAGACAGATTAGAAGCCACAGAATGTAGCGTCTGATCGGTGTCTTCACTATTTGCTAAAAGTACGGAACTTGATTTAAAACTTACAGCTTACAACACATGTTTTGTAATTAGAGCTCTCGACTGTGTTCGATGTCGGTCAGTAAAGGGTTGTTTAGTTGGTCACTGATAAGCTAAGCCTTTTAACCCTGAAGACCGGTGCAGACGCCGAGGTAGAAAAATATACAGTATCTATGCAAACCTTGTAGATCCTGATAAGACGGCACGTAGCTAGCACCTCTCGCCAGAATCTACATGTACACTGTCATCATGTCAGTGAACTAATCAGAAATCCCTTTCTACAGGAATATATTTATAGCGAGAAGAGTCCTGTTCAGAAACTCAGGGATGAAGAGTAAAATCTCAAACCAGTTACATAAATATCATTGGAAAGGGCGTAGGAAAATATCCCCAGCGTATTGTTTTCTTTTCAGAATTCGTCTTTCTGTGCCAATTTATATTCAATCCGTATAACGTCTCGAAAAATGAAATATTTTGAAAGACGTTCCATGCCTGCAAAATTAATTTTTAAGAGTTCCTTTGGACTATTTTATGCAGCGAACGAACGGCGGAAGTTGAGTAACGCGGTCCAGTACCGGAAGTAGAAATGTGTTAACATAGAAACTTGATTTTAAAAATTAACTTTCAAAAATCATCGGAAAAGTAGCCATTTCGGAGATATGAAAGAATACATTATGTAACACGGGTATGCTATCGTGTTCAGCAGGATAAGTGTTAAATTTAAGCAAATGTGAATTTATTTTATTTCCATTACACAGAAGCTAAGACATTCGCAAATGCGCGAACATTGGCGTATTGTAGTTAGATGATACGGAAGAATGCGGAGAAACGGGAGTAAAGTAACAAAACTTTGAATGTTTTTTTTTTTTCTGAACTATAGTTTCCCGCAAAAGAAGGCCATTTTCCACCGTCGGTCAACATAACTTGTGGAATTTGTATCACATAAAGAGTGTTTTAAAATAATAATTTGAAAGCAAGGGATACACCACAAAACTGAAAATTGTGAAGTGTTTACGTTTTATTTTGAAACGGGCTGTCTAGTTTCGGCCAACTAGGCCTCATCAATGATCTTCAAATATTTTCAAAATTCCAAAATAATTGAATCAATGATTCTATAGGACTAGAAAATGTAATATATAATATGATGAGAGACTTCTTCCTATAACAATACTCAACCGCGTATTTTAATGGTGCAAAAACATAATTCTGAATATCTCTGCAGTCTGCCATTTTATACTTACCCGCAAAAGAAAGAAATACTCCACTGGTGGCTGTAGTTAACATAAACTTTGAATATTTCTTTCTGAGCATGCGCAGTTGCAATCCAAGGCACGTGACTGTTATGAGGAAAACAACCATGACTGTAACTTGTACTGCCACCTGGTTGTGATAATTTACGTCTAAAAATATGAAAATAGAGACTAAGCTACATGTTTATAGAGGATCTTACATTCGTGTTCATGTATTATTGAATTTATTAAACTCGTTGAGGGAAAGGGATACAATGCTCGAGCATTTTATCCCGTTTCCTCAACGAGTTTAATAAATTCAATAATACACGAACACGAATGCAAGATTCCATTTATCATATGACATTTAAAACGCATTTTATTCAAGCTTGTTTCATAAAAATGTCAATATTCCGTCATTAGTAAACGCGACGTCGTTAAGGACGTCATACATGTAACGTTACGGGGCGTATCTAACTAATTTGCATATTTAATCCACCAGTGGATTATCGAATTTATTACATGACGTTATTACACTCTCAGACGCGACGTCATATGATAAATAGAGGATCTTACATGTGTGGTCATTTCATATGATATTTATGAAACGAGCCTTCAGCGAGTTTCATAAATTTCATATGAAATGACCACGAATGTAAGATTCTGTTTATCATATGACCACTTTTAGTTGGATTTTATCGCTTTCATATCTGATATTTTTCCACAAAAATGCATTGTTGACACGGACGTCGTCATGACGTTACTTAATCCCGCCAAAGTGTTATTACATGTGTGGTCATACGATTTTTATTACACCACGTTATCCACTGCTTATCAACGACGTTATATGATAAATGACGTTATTACACTCTCAGACGCGATGTCATATGATAAATACCGATATTCGATATAACGACGGACTCGTTACAAAATAAACATTCATGGAACGAATCCTTAAATAAGCTCAAGATGAAAAAAGCCCTTGTGGTGTAGTGTTATGCTACTCGCCATATAAACCAAGGGTCGTAGGTTCGATCCCAGGCTTTCTCCAACCTTTCGAATCAGTCTTTAAACTCAGACCGTCTCCGTATAACTTTAGCTGTTGGTGGGACGTAAAACACAAGCACGCATACGAGACGAGACGGGTCGGATTAATGTGCGCAAAAAAACAACAAAAACAACAACAACAACAAAAACACACACACACAAAGTGTATTTACCGTGCTTTCATTTATTGTCAGAAATTCAGAGACACTTCAGTATTGTGCCCCCGCTCGCCCATCGGGGCTTGGAGAAATAGATCGCCTCCAGACAGAGCTGAAACCGACGGAACGTGAGTGCTGGTAAACCGCCAAAAAGGTCTGAGGAAATGTGGTGCGCCGGAGTCTGACCGCTACATAAACCCTAACGGATTCTTTGGACGGTAGGGCTTGAGATGCCATTTCGTCTCGATGTCTGGTTAAAGTCCCACAAAACTGGAAGCAACGTCTCCAAAAGGACCTAAATAATGTTGACGGGGACGTAAAACCGACAATTCTAACACAGTGCGCCAATATGGGCAATGGAAAGGAACTGTGAAATCGAGGGGCGGAAAAGCGTGACGAGTGTCGTCATTAAAAGCTGGCAATTTATGACGCCACTCGTAGATTCCTTGACGTTAGACGGTGTAACGTCACTTTTTCGCATCGAAAGCGTTACAAAAGGTCATAAATGCATGTTTTACCATGTACAGTCAAGTTTTTGCGAGATTTCTTTTAACAATGGCGAAAGGTTGTGGGAATTTGAAGGAAACAACAACCTTATTGTCGATTTTCAGCGTGTTAGAATCGAAATAGATCAACTCTAGCCAGTGTTAAATGTTGGGAAATAAATCACAGTTTGGAGGTCAGTTGTTAGTAGACAAATCACGCGCGCTACGCTCGTAATTTGTCTACTTTACAACTGACCTCCAAACTGTGATTTATTACTCAACAAATCACAGCTCCAGCTGATCTATTTCTTAAACAAAAAATAAATAAATAAATAAATAAAAATAAAATGAAATAAAAACTTCAATATGACTCGAATGCCGGTGGGTCGTTTAACAAAACGGATTCGAACGTGAACTTGTGTAATTGGGGAAGAATAAATTATACGGGAATGAATTTCATTTTTGTGGATTTTATCCATGTGTAAACGGCGAGTCACTCACAAACTGCATGAAATGCTAAGTTTGTGTTTGATTCGCTGGAGTTTACATGGAGCTTATTAGGCGCCCGCCCATCGGGGCTTGAAGAAATAGATGGGCTGCAAGATGCTTCCACGCAGAGCTGAAACCGATCCGCACATGAGTACTGGTAAATCTACGCCTGCCTAGGCAAAGCGGTGCGAGTCGGACCGTCCATGCTTATAAACCCTATTGGTTTCTTTGCGCGACAGGGCTTGAGATGTCATTTCATCTCAATGTCGGGTAAAAGTCCCACAAAATTGGAAGCAACATCTCCAAAATGACCTATACAGTTTTGACGGGGACGTTAAACCTCAAATTAAACAAACAAACAAACCAGAACTGAAGAAGCCAGGGTCCTTGTCTCCGACCACCCACTCCCCAACCGCCGGGAGGAATTCTTCGTTGGACGGGAAATGTTGTCCATGGAAATCCTTTTTCAAGTTTGGGAATAGGAAATAGTCACTAGGAGCTAAGCCCGGAGAAAAGGCTGAATGCGGTATTAGCTCGTACCGATTCCGCTCAACAACATCCATTGCAATTCTGCAAGTGTGGACAGATTGCATTGTCCTTTTGGAGCAGAATCCCTTTTGGGAGTTTTCTTCGGCGTTTTTCACGGATCGCAGTTCTCAGTTGGTCTAGCAAATGCGAAATACGCATAAACGCGCCTCGTGCGTCCCAAAATACGTTAAACCTCAAATCAAACAAACTGTTTAATTCTCTCTACTATCACCTTTTCATTCCTTTCATTCCTTTCTCTGGGAGACGACACAAAATGACCCACAAGGGTTAATGTGTCGTTAAACCTTAACACAATGAATTAAGTTAAGCCATCTGATCTGAATCTACACTGCCATTCAATTTGCAATTTTGAATGAAGTAATTTGATTGGCTGATAATCAGAAATTGTTGTTGGTAAACTAATTGAGCCGGCGGACGACAAAACCTACAATAAGACATGTGCGCCCAGCGAAGACTCAGATCAGCCTGCGCATCCGCGCAGTCTGATCAGAGTCTTCGCCGTGCGCTCTAAGGATAGCTAAGGGCCCAATGCTCCTTCGTGCAACAAGAGAAGTCTCTGGTCGGACTATAATGATGCGCAGGCTGATCGTATTCTTCGCTGGGCGCACATTTAAATTGTAGAAAATGCTGTGCCCCAGCTCCATTTATTCAGCAGGATAAGGGTTACATGAAACGCAGCTTCAACTTACCGTGCTTGTTGTCCTGGTCAGAAATCCATTCTAAGTGACGTTCATGTAAAGTCTTCGTCACACAGACGCTTGCATTACACTTCGTGCTGTAGAAAATGGCGGCGTAATACCGCTGCATGGGCAAGTTCAACGTAGCGTTGGCGTCAGAGTCGGCAACGTCAGAATCGCCAGCGAGGGTTTCCGAATGAATTTGCCACCATGGCGAAACAATACACACAATTTGAAGAACGGTAGATAGCAAAAGGCAGACGAACTCTGCCGGGCGGTACCACGAGCTGTCGTATTCCATGGTCAGTTTTTAACCTTCAAAATTAACCCATATATGACAATGGAATATTCCACCTAATTAGTTTGGAGCGGTCCATTATAAGCCCCCCGCCCATAGGGGCTTGAAGAAATATATGGGCTGCATGATGCTTCCACGCAGAGCTGAATCCGGCCCGCACACTAGTACTGGTAAACCGCTTAGAGGATCTAAGCCTGTCCAGGAACCGCGGTGCGAGGCGGACCGTCCATGCTAATAAACCCTATTGGTTTCATTGGGCGACAGGGCTTGGGATGTCATTTCATCTCAATGTAGGGTAAAAGTCCCACAAAATTGGAAGCAACGTCTCCAAAATGACCTTTACAGTGTTGACGGGGACGTTAAACCTCAAATCAAACAAACAAAAACCATTATAAATTATAGGGGTGTCATATTCGTTTTTGTTTGTAGCAAAATTTTACAAAAATGAGTGTTCTTTAAGCAAACAATGTAGATCCAGATCGTTCTGTGGCGTCTGATCTGGATCCACACTGTTTATCAATGTCCCAGAAAAGGGCCGCTAGGCATATATGGGTTAAAACATCCACCTGCAACATTTATCGTTTTGTTATTTTTGTTCTTGCAAACTGGGCTTGGTGTCTGAATGTGAACAATTTTCTGAGCTGTCAAGCCCGTTTTCACGATAACATGTAATTTAATCCTTAAAACGCCGTGAAAATCTACATCTTAAAATGTCGTCTGCTTATGTCGTCTGCTGAATCTTCTTGCACACTTTTTAAACATATTTTTGAATACAGCACAAATAGTGTGAACCCAGATCAGACTGCTCCTCTGATCAGACTGCTCCCAGAGGAGCCCTCTGATCAGACTGCTCCCAGAGGAGCAGTCTGATCTAGATTCACACTGTTTACAAAAATGTAAACAATTGTTTACAATTGTCGTGATTGGCAATTTTATGACAACTCTCGATCATCCAGACGCCAGCAATGAAGGCCATGGCAAGAACAGAATGTGCGCATGCGCGCATTCTTACAAGAGCCTTCACTTTTGTACATTGCACAGAACTAATATTGGCCCCCGCTGCATGATGCTTCCACGCAGAGCTGAATCCGGCCCGCACACTAGTACTGGTAAACCTCTCAGAGGATCTAAGCCTGTCCAGGAACCGCGGTGCGAGGCAGACCGTCCATGCTAATAAACCCTATTCGTTTCATTGGGCGACAGGGCTTGAGATGTCATTTCATCTCAATGTCGGGTAAAAGTCCCACAAAATTGGAAGCAACGTCTCCAAAATTACCTTTACAGTGTTGACGGGGACGTTAAACATCAAATCAAACAAACAAACAAAACAGAACTAATATAGTCCCAATAATATTACGTGTTCGCATTCATCAACGAAATTTAGGGATCTACAAGTAGAATCTAACTCCGAACTTTTGTTACATCTGTAAACTTGATCCAGGGCAAGAAAAAAACTAGTTCGCGCAGTGTGCGAACAACGAAGGTTCAGATCAGCCCGCGCACATGCGCAGGCCGATCAGCTGCTTCCTGTTCGGTGCTTACTTTAAAGTACCTCAATTTGCTACACATACAATGTCAAGATTTTCACTAATCTGTATAGCCTTGACGGTCATTTTGTGTCTTTCCCGGTGGCAGGCCCTGGAGGCTGGGGCTTATAGTATTACCCGAGTGAGCTCACGGCAATCCCAACAAAATATGTAATTAACACCACCAGGGAACCATAGCATATTTAGTCCGCCCTGTTGATACCTTAAGTCCATTGTGACCACTCGCTCTTCGCTCTCGTATTCCATAAAAAAACTTCTAGATCCGAGCAAGAACGTTTATGACGAGACTGCTCGAGCCTGATCTAAGCTTTTGCTGACTGCATACATCATTTTATTAGAATGGTCATGCTTCGACCCATTTTACGGTGAATAGATACAGATGGATGAAAAAAAATCCGCCCCAAGGGTCACTGTCCGGCATCACGAGGCCTGCCGAGTGATGCCGGACAGTGATCACGAGGTACGGATTTTTCTTTCCATCCCTCACACCCATTTAGCATAACTGCCATAATTTCTGAGCGTGGGTTTTTAATACTGCAATCACTTTGGTTGCCGACGTCCGCTATACTGTGATGACACTAGTGACGTTTAGTGACGTCACGTAACGTGATGTGACGTCAAACTTAATGACGGCGCATATGAGGGCGCGTTCAACCAGTGCATTTAGCACACACGCGAGATTATTCGATTTTGGGTAAGAACACCAGGGTCAGAACAGAATTTCTATCCCAAACTAAAACTATGGATTTCCTTAACTGGTGTGCAAGAAAGAATTGTTCCACCATTTAACCAAGACGGACAACTGATGCAACTTAAAATGTAACATTTCTGAATCACTGACAGCATTTTAGGAATTGGAGAAATAGACTGGCTGCAAGATGCTTCCATGGAGAGTTGAAACAAACCGCAAAAGAACACTAGTAAACCGCTTAGAAGATCTAAGCCTGTCGAGGCAAAGTGGTGCGAGTGGGTTCCTCCATACATATAAACTCTACCGGTTTCTTTGGGCGGCAGGGCTTGAGATGTCATTACATCGCCGTGTCAGGTAAAAGGCCCACAAAATCGGAAGCAACATCTCCAGAATTACCTAAATAGTGTTGACGGGGACGTTAAACCTAAATTCAAACTGGCAGCGCAATGGTGAGACGATCGTCTTGTCTCTAAGTCTCACGTGAAAATATGGTCCTGAACTTAGAGACTTTGATTCGTCTAAACAGGCCAATATTTTAACACAATTATCGGTACTTCCGGGTTCGTTTGGTTTCATTGCCCTGTTTGTAAACCCATAGCCTAGCGACGTGGGTCATTTGGTTTCATTGCGCTTATAATTAACCCAAATAAAAAAATGGAGCAATTGCAAACGGTGAAGATCCAGATCAGACGTCGCAGAATGCGGCGTCTGATCAGGATCTTCATTATTTGCTTAAAGTTTGGAAATTGACTTAAAACTCAGAGAGAATAAACTTGCGTGGCATCCCTATTGGTTTCATTGGGCGACAGGGCTTGAGATGTCATTTCATCTCAATGTCGGGTTTAAGTCCCAAAAAATTGGAAGCAACGTCTCTAAAATGACCTTTAGAGTGTTGACGGGGACGTTAACCTCAAATCAAACAAACAAAACAATATTATCTAAAGCTACAAGGGATGAAAGGTTATCCCTTAGCCTGATTTGCGTGCGATTTAAATGTATTGGTCATTTATAATTACAGAGTGTTTGTTTGTTTGTATTGGAGTTTAACGGCCCAGTTAACACTATTTAGGTCATTTTGAGCCCGTCAGTTTTCCTATCCACACGTTTCCCGGGCAAGTTTATACGTAAGCGGTTAACCAGTACAGTGCACATTCTTTCGCCCAAAAATTGCTTAGTGTACCTACCTGGAATTCGTACAAACGCTATGTGCGACGCGGTCCAACTTTATTGATCAGTCATAATCACGTGGACAATCGCGACCAAGATTCTGGATCATTTAGTAACTTTGGGTCGATTGATAAACAATCGAACAAAAAAAGGTATATCCGGCAAGGGAAAGGATTAGCTACCCCACACAGCAAACCGTTCCATTGGTGTGGTTCCCTTTCGGTTAGAGAGAGTGAAATACAGTGAAATTACGCTATTAAGACCAGATAAAATTAAGACTAATTCTGCTTTAAAAACGCTTATTTAGAAAGCTGCAGGTATACCTTTCTTTGTGTCCTCTGGTCAGAGACAACATTTGGGACTGTTCCACTTTTGAACAGTCCCAAAGGTGGTCTTAATATAGGACTTTTACTCTAGTTTTGAAAGAATTATTTAAGTTTTCTGTATGTGTAACAATACACCTACGTTTGAAAATAAGATATAGAGTTTATTTATCCCAGGTGTTTAAAATACAAAATATTTTAGCTTTTTTTCTGTATTTGTTTCCATTTCTCATATTTGTGGTTTTGGAAAAATGATATTTGTACAAGTCTCGAGTTTCAACGGTTGGATTTCAATTTTTTATACATTTTTTGCGCATATTCAGTGAGGTTTCAATAGCTGGAACACTGGTGGCTCATTTAACAGGGCTGACCCGCGCCCCCACCCATCAAGGTGCTTCCGCGCAAAGCACTTGAGTACTGGTAAACTGCTTAGGTCTAATATGTTCTAGAAAGGGTTATGCTTTGGAAGCAAGGAATACACCACAGAACTAGAAAATATGGAGGGTGCATGTTTTCTGGACCAGACTAGCTAGTTTCGGCCAATTAGGCCTCATCATTGACCCTCAAAATTTTCAAATTCCGCAATGGAATCAATGATCCCAAAGGACAAGAAAATATAAACTACACTATGATGTAGGGCAGGGAGACTTTTTACGACCGCCACACATTCCCAGACACCAGCTGCAGTGACGTTAAACATGTTCTAGCAAGGAATGCACCACAGAACTAAGACTGCCCAGTCAAAGTGATTCGAGTCGGACCGATCCTTAAACCCTAGCGGTTTCCATTGGCGGTAAGGCTTGAGATGTTGTTTCATCTCAGTGTCGGGTAAAAGTCCTACAAAACTGGAAGCAACATCAGCAAATGACCTATACATGTTTAGTATTGACGGGGACGTTAAACCTGAACATAAACAAAGTATAGGCTTGCCAATAATAGTTGGACGCCTTTTGTCTACGGAAAGTTAGGAGATTTTTCTTTACGCATTTCGGTGTTCGTCAACCTTAGATAAACGGTCGGTATAAGTGAATTTTTAAGATGCCCGCAACTCTTATATCAATGAGGCAATTCTAATGAGTATACACAGCATATCTTTTCAATGTAAAGTAAAAAATCCTACGTATATAGAGAAGTTTCAGTGATATCAAGTTTATCAGACAAGGCTTCCAGAACGCTTGCAGAATTGCCTCGCGATTCTCGAAGCCGAGCTTGAAAAACTTGATATCAAAATGACAAGAATCTGGTATTCTATTTATCAGTTGATTTCCTTCTGTCTACACTCTTTAGCCCTTGTCCTGCTGAATATTTTATACTGCCACACCCACTACCAATTATCAACGAATCAGATTACGTCATGCAAGTTATGGCCACAAATTCACAATCTGAATGAAAAATAATTTAGATCCTGATCAGATGGCTTCTTCAGAAGCCATCTGATCTGGATCTACATTGTTTGAAAAATAAGGCATATCGGGGCTCAGCAGGACAAGGGTTAAATATGCAGTTTTGCTTGTTTGTTTGATTTGAGGTTTATTTGTTTGATTAGAGGTTTAACGTCCCCGTCAACACTGTAAAGTTCATTTTGGAGACGTTGCTTCCAATTTTGTGGGACTTTTACCCGACATTGAGATGAAATGACATCTCAAGCCCTGTCGCCTAATGAAACCAATAGGGTTTATTAGCATGGACGGTCCGCCTCGCACCGCGGTTCCTGGACAGGCTTAGATCCTCTAAGCAGTTTACCGGTACTAGTGTGCGGGCCGGATTCAGCTCTGCGTGGAAGCATCATGCAGCCCATATATTTCTTCAAGCCCCTATGGGCGGGGGCCGCAGATTTGAGGTTTAACGTCCCCGTCAACACTGTAGGTCATTTTGGAGACGTTGTTTCCAATTTTGTGGGACATTTACCCGACATTGAGATAAAATGACTGCAGTATACAATCAGTTATCAGTTAAACTCTATATTAATTCCAGTGCAGCAAATTGACCTGAAAAAGATATGCTATCTCCGGACAAGTGAGCTTTATCAGATCAACCTGACATTGCACTTCTATGAATGAGTCGGACTACTAGAAAAAATGCACAAATGTTATCATTACTGGAAAACAATGGAAAAAATTACTATTTGGGAAAAATATGGAAAGCTGACAAAAAAAAAAAAAAAAATATCGACTGCCGGAATGTTTCGGACGCACTGAGGACCATTGATAACTGACCGTCTGATCCTAAATTGTAAGAGTGTACAATGGGATATAAACTGATAAATACGAGGGTAGGCTGAAAAGTTCTGAGCCTGACCAAGAAGCAGGCATCGTACAGCCATGAAATTTTGTATTCATTAAATCCAAACCTTTATTACTCGATTTGACTCAATGAGTTCAAGTTTACCTGCAATAACGTAGAAATTCTAGACTTTGAAAATTGATACTAGCATGTTTTTGAAAAAATGGGCAAAATCTGGCATCGTGGTGTCATGTCATCAAGTACCTCCATAAAAAGGGGTTAGCTCCTAAGGACATTCACACCGATATGGTTGCTACATTAGGGGATGATGCTCCTTCGTATGCAACCGTGAAAATGTGGGCAGCAAATTTTAAGATGGGCAAGGACAGCCTTGAAGATGATGACCGGTGTGGACGACCCACAACGGCAACAACTGAGGAAACCATCAGTCAAGTGCACAGGGCCATCACATGTGTTTAACTGTGAATGACTTAGCTAACACTGCTGGCATCTCCGTGAACGAGTGCCATGGAGAACATTCTACACAGTGAATTAAGAATGTCGAAGGTTTCCGCCAGATGGGTGCCACGGCTTTTGACGCCTGGTCAAAAGCTGACCAGACTGAACCTGTCACAAGCCAACTTGGCTATTTTTGAAGCAGACCAAGATGATTTTCTTAACCGTTTTGTCACTTAGGATGAGTGTTTGGTTCATCACTTTGAGCTAGAGACCAAAAGACAATCCATGCAATGGAAGCACCCTGGCTCACCCCCTCCAAAGAAGGCAAAGGTCATCTCCTCTGCAGGGAAGGTGATGACATCAGTGTTCTGGCATGCCAAGGGTATAATATTCATAGATTATCTTCAAAAGGGCAGAACAATAAATGGGGAGTATTATGCAGATCTGCTAAAACAATTGCGAAAAGCAGTTAAGGCTAAACAACCCGGAAAATTGACAAAAGGGGTCTTGTTCCATCAGGACAATGCGCCTGCTCATAAATCGTTTGTCGCAATGGCTGCTGTGCATGACTGTGGCTTCACACTTGTCGATCACCCTCCGTATTCACCTGATCTAGCTCCATCAGATTATTTCCTGTTTCCAAACATGAAAAAGCACTTGGCTGGGCAGCATTATCGGTCAGACGAGGAGGTGATAGCTGCTGTGGAGGAGTTTTTCAGGGTCGAAGATGCGACCTTCTACACCTCTGGAATCCAAGGACTCCAGCATCGCTGGAGGAAGTGTGTGGACAGGAAGGGAGACTATGTTGAAAAATAAGGCACTTTCAGCATGGACCTTGGTCAGGCTCAGAACTTTTCAGCCTACCCTCGTAGAATACCAGATTCGTGTCATTTGATATCGAGTTTACCAGGCTCGGCTTCGCGATTCTACAAGCTTTCTCGAAGCCTTGCCTGATAAACTTGATATAAAAAGACACTCACCTGGTATCCTCTCTATTTATAAACTTGATTTACCTGGTATTCACCTGGTATTCTCTATTTATCGATTGTCCCCTGTGCGTTCCAAGATTCCGGCGTGCAAAATTCGGACCATATATTTGAAGTATCAATTGACCGTATTTTTTCCTATGATTTTTTTTTCATTTATTATTTTTTTCAAGATATCCCAGTAGTAATAACATTTTTTTGCTAATTGTTCCATTAGTTCGGTTCATTCATAAAATTGCAAGGTCACGTTGACCTGATAAAGCTCACGTGTCCTGAGATAGCATATCTTTATCAGGTCGAGGTGTTGCAATGCAATTAAAACAGGGGGTAACTGATAACATTGATATTGGGATTATTGCATAGAATCCATCCCAACAGGCACACGTCGCGAGGGCAACGTCAAATCAACGTCGGTGCAACTAACGTTCATGCGACGTTGCATAAAGGTCATGACGTTGTACCGACGTTGATTTGACGTCATAATTACGTCATGTGTCTGCTGGGTTAAGTCTCTAGGAACTCAAGAGCGAGTTGGAATAAAACGTGGTAAATGAGCCGCAGGAGATCATAAATTCAAGTTACTGAAGTAAAGAGTGAGTTAGTGAGTGTTTGAGTTTTACGTCCCATCAACAGCTGAGGTCATACTGAGACGGGACCTCGATTTTAAGACTCATCCGAAAGTCTGGAGAAGCCCGGGATCGATCCTGCGACCCCTGGTTTACAAGGCGAGTAGCGTAACCACTACACCACGGAGGCTTCTAACTGAAGTAAAGAGACGGTGCTTATGTACATAGGGGATCTTACATGAGCGTTCATGTATTAATGAATTTATAAGACGAGTTGAGAAAAAGGGATAGCATGTGAAGCTTCGCCGAGCATTATATCCCATCTCCTCCACGAGTTTAATAAATTCAATAATAAATGAGCACGAATGCAAGGTGGTATTTAAACTGCATATATTCACAAATGCTTTACAAAGAAAAAAAAAAGTCCATTTTCCGCCATCAGTAAACGCGGCGTCGCTATATCGTATGAAACCCACCGAATCAGAAACAGCGCTCTTGGACACAGCTGTATGAAACCTAGTTATAGAAATAGAGGATCTTACAAGGGTTCGTGTATTCTTGAATTTATTAAACGAGTTGAGGAAAAGGGATAAAATGCGAGGATGTGCCGAGCATTTTATCCCTTTTCTTCGACGAGTTTAATAAATTCAATAATAAATAATCACGAATGTAAGATTCTGTTTATCATATGACATTTAAACGCATTTTATTCGCGATTGTTTTACAAAAATGTAAATTTTCCGCCATTAGTAAACGCGACGTCGTTAAGGACGCCGTACATCTAACGTTACGGGGCGTATCTAACTAATTTGCACAATTAATCCACTAATGGATCATCGAATTTGTTACATGACGTTATTACATTCTCAGAGGCGACGTCATATGATATATGCCGCTTGTTGTTTGGTTGTGTTGAGGCTTTACGTCCCTGTCAACACTACGTAGGCTATTTGTGAGATGCTGCTTTCAATTTTGTGGACTTTTAACCGACATTGAGATAAAAACTACCACCCAGAGATACCGCTAGGGTTTACAGAGCGCCCCCACTCCTGGAGGGCTAATACTTGCCTGTTAGACTCTATATAGACTGTATATACGGTAAAATTCCTATTTTATTACCACCTTTGAGATTGTTCAAAAGTGCTCTTTGTGAACAGTCCCAAAGGTAGGTTATTACTTGAGGACATTGAGTGAAGAAAGAATACACACACAAAAAAATGAAACATTTTAAATCAGGCTTTAGCTGGTCTTAAAAGCGGAATTTCACCGAGCGAGTTCAGTTGACCTTCTAAAGTTAACACTTCTGACGTCAAGAATCTACTCTTGTCAAATGTCAACAAAACCAATGGCGGTGACTCTCGAGTAAATCGAAAGTTTAAACAGGTCACATGTGAGACGCCAATACCTGCAACGGAAGGTCAGGTGGTATTTCTCCGGGTACTCCGGTTTTCGTCCACCTCTGATTAACGATCGGCTCGATATGAGTGAAATAATCTTGAAAGGGCCGTAAAACCAAAACCCCGCAAAATGATAATAATAATAATAATAATAATAATAATAATAATAATAATAATAATAATAATAATAATAATAATAATAAATAAAAAATAAACAACATAGTGGACGCAAATGGCATACTCGCACTATTCATTTTCACTCAAACAGTGAATAATATATTTGAAAGTTGGATGTGATTTTTGCACCAATTGCCTATAAATGCAGAGTTTAGATTTCTAATAACTGGCATATGTCAAGGAGTTTGAAATAATCGAATTTTGGTGTCCACGTTCCGCCATATCATACTAAGCTGGGCTGAACTCGAGTTAACCCTTATCTTGCTGAATATTCATTCACACCACACCCATTTCTGTCTATCAACCAATCAAATTACTTGATGTAATTTATTGCTACAAATTCATAATCTGAATGCCAAACAGTGTAGATCCTGATCAGATGGCTTCTTCAGAAGCCATCTGATCTGGATCTACACTGTTTGCAAAGATAGGGGTTGTCGTGAACAGCAAGAATAAGGGTTAACTCCGGTAGCCGTAAGATTCCTTCTCCGCGCGTTTTGGTGTGACTCTAGTTAACTCTTGTAGGTCAACTGAACTCGCTAACTGTATTACATCCTTTTGTGCGTGAAACTCGTGTCATGTTCGACCGCATTGCTTTATCTGGATGAAAATAGCGATCAGGACAAGGTAGGTCGGAAAAGTATTCGACACCCTACTACAGGTTTTGGTTTTCATGTTTATTTTTTTTATTTTATTTTTTTTTTTGGTTTTGGTTTTACGGCCCTTTCAAGATTATTTCACTCATATCGAGCTGATCATTAATCAGACGTGGGCGAAAACCGGAGTGCCCGGAAAAAAACAACCTGACCTTCCGTTGCAGAACTTGGCGTCTCACATGTGACCCGAGCGAGGCTCGAACCATAGCGGTGAGAGACCTAATGATAAAGATTCAGCGCTCCTAACCACTAGGCCACGGAGGCCTGTCAGGTTTTCATGTTTTGGTTTTCTTAACGGCCTAGTCAACACTATATACGGATATACTGTCGTTCAGCATCCATCTGATCGTGATGTAATGCTCATAAACCGGGGGTTGTGGGTTCGATCCCGGGCTTCTTCACACTTTCGGATGATTCTTTAAACCGATGCACTGTCTCCGTATGACCTAAGCTGTTGATGGGACGAAAAACTCAAACGCAGTGGACGGATAATGACCACGGGTAAATTTGCCCCATTGTATTTTTTCCGCTCCATCGGCAAAATGTGTCCCTTTTTATAACGTGCCCAAAGCCTGCAACAATACGTAACGCACCTGTTACGCCCCAGCAGGCACATGACGAAATTGTGACGTCACAATGTTGGTGCAACGTCTGGACGTTTATGCAACGTCACATCCCCGTCGGTGCAAGATCATGTTGCACCGACGTTGATTTGACGTTGCCCTAGCGACGAGTGCCTGCTGGGGTGCGTGCAACGTGCCTGTTGCATTCAGATATTTCCGAGTCAATCTAAGCTCTAAAATGCCTTTTGTTGATCTCACCGCTGTGGTTCGAGACCTGCGAGACACCAAGTTCTGCAACGGAAGGTCAGGTGGTCTCCGGTGATTGACGATTGGCTCGATATGAATGAATAATCTTTGTTTGTTTGTTTGATTGATTTGGGGTTTGGCGTCCCCGTCAACACTGTAAAGGTAATTTTGGAGACGTTGCTTCCAATTTTGTGAGACTTGAATGAATAATCTTGAAAGGATCGTAAAACCAAAAGAAAAAAAAAAAAAATAAATAAAAAGAAAGAAAGAAAGAAACAAACAAAAAAACTGCCTGTTGCACAGGTTCCTCAATACAGTTATTTTCCTACATTTGAGGTACTTAACAAAATCATATTTGCAAATAATAACCCAAACAGATTTCTAATCAGATGGTAGTCCATGTTAATTTTGTTTTGTTCGTTGGAGTTGTGGTTTAACGTCCCCGTCAACACTCCATTTTGGAGGCGTTGCTTCCATTTTTGTGGGACTTTTACTCGACATTGAGCCACCCCCGCCCATTGGGGCTTCAAGAAATAAATGGGTTGCATGATGCTTCCACGCAGAGCTGAAACCCACCCGCACACGAGTACTGGTAAACCGCTAAGAGGATCTAAGCCTGCCCAGGCAAAGCGGTGCGAGTCGGCACCTCCATGCTTATAAACCCTATTGGTTTCATTGGGCGGCAGGGCTTGAGATGTCATTTCATCATTTCATCTCAGTGTCCGGTAAAGGTCCCAAAAAATTGGAAGTAACGTCTCCCAAATGACCTTTACAGTGTTGACGGGGACGTTAAACCTCAAATCAAACAAACAAATTACCCGACATTGAGATGAAATGACATCTAAAGCCCTGTCGCCCAATGAAACCAATAGGGTTTATAAGCATGGACGGTCCGACTCACACCGCTTTTGCTATGTCTTTGTATAGTGCACCTTAAATCTTACTTGCTAGTCTTACTTGTTTTGGTTCTGAAAACTTGATTTAGATACACGGTAAATCTTCCTTGTTTTATATATCGCTGCCTTTGTTTTATATACATGTATCACCGACTTTACTTGTTTTCCGCCCCGCCCATCGGGGCTTGAAGAAATAGATGGGCGGCATGATGCTTCCACGCAGAGCTGAAACCAACCACACACAAGTACTGGTACACCGCTTAGAGGCAAAGCGGTGCGAGTCGGACCGTCCATGCTTATAAATCCTATTGATTTAATTTGGCGACAGGGCTTGAAATGTCTTTTCAATTGAAATGCCATTTCATCTCAATATTGGGTAAATATCCCGCAAAATTGGAAGCAAGGTCTCCAAAATGACCTATACAGTGGTGACGGGGACAATAAACCTCAAACCAAACAATCTTCACTTGTTTTACGAGGATAAGTCAATAAAAAAAACCAGTCTAACTTATTTCTGGGTGAGATCGATCTCTTCTTTTTCGACGTAAGTACCCTCTAGAATGATACACTTAAACCAACGCTGTTCCAGTGCCATCAGCCCAGAACTGAAGAAGCCAGCGTCTTTGTCTCCGACCCACTCCTCAACTGCCACCACTACGTCTTCGTTGGACCGGAAATGATGTCTACGGGTATCCTTCTTCAAGTTTGGGAATAGGAAATAGTCACTAGGAGCTTAGTCCGGAAAATAGGCGGGGTGTGGTATTAGCTCGTACCCATTCCGCTCAACAGCATCGATTCCAGTTGTGCAAGTGTGGCCTCTTGCATTGTCCTGTTGGAGCAGAATTCTTTTTCAGAGTCTATCTCGTCGTTTTTCACGGATCGCAGTTCTCATTTGGTCGAGCAAATGTGCATAATACGTACCTGTGTTTGTACTTTTCTTGTCTAGAAAATCCAACATAATAACGCCTTGTGCGTCCCAAAATACAGTTGCCATCACCACTGCCGGCAGAGGGTTGCGTTTTGAACTTATTTGGCCTCGGAGACCCCGGCTCCACCTACTGGCGAATTAGAGATTTATTCTCTGTTGACTTTGAGCGACTTTGAGGTTTACTTTATAATTTATTTAATATTGGACCCAGGTCGCATTTACAGTCACCAGACGAGAAGGAAAATCATCTTCCTTTGACCTAAACCGCTTCAACAATGCGCTGCGCTCTGATGCTCTGGTTGCGATTTGCTCGTCGCTAAGGGATTCAGCGACCATGTAAAATGTTTGAAACGCTGCCATGTGAAATGTGTAATGCATTCGCTATTCCACGTTACGAGTAATTCGCTTATTAGAGTACACCAGATCTCATACTGTCTTCGTTGGCATCTGATGGGCGTCGAGACCTGGTTTCGTCTTCGAAAGATGTTCTACCGCGTTTGAATTACCCAACCCAGAATTTAACTTGTGCATACGGTGGTGCAGAAAACCCGTAAACATTGATCTTCTAGTAATGTATTTCCTGACCTGTTTTCTCTTTCAAATACAAGTCCCAAATTACAGCACGGTACTCAACTTTTGACGAAAAGCTTGCTTTTGCATCGCTAGCCATGTTTGACGTTCGGTATCTAGCGAGTGAATGATACGATAAGGGTGCAATTTTGCCCTCATGCTTAAAACTTGAATTGAAACATGGCATGAAAATCTTGGTTGTCTCGGTCAATTGGAAATGGGAGAGGCTGGTTACTTATTGACTTGCCCTCGTAGACACGACACGAGTGCAAATAGTCGTATTGTTTTAGGTATTGCAGTCTTACTTGTTTTAGGTGTTGCAGTCTTACTTGTTTTAGGTACGGCAAGAATGAGTGTACGTTCAGTTGTGTATCGATCGGGAATATTACGTCACATGAGAAAAATCTTTCGATGGGCGACTGTCATTCTACTGGTATATACGGGGCTTTATATAAACGAGGTAAGCATTTTTATTTTTTACTTAGCAGTGATTTGGGGGCAGGACTTGAGAAGTCATTTCATAACAATGTAGGGTAAGGCTGTCATGATTAATAGGATAATCGATTAATCGATGGATACATTCAACAAAAATGATGTTCATAACTGATTTGCTTGTAATCGATTATTTGATAACTACAGTTTTCTACCCAAAGCTGTGCCTAAAATAGCTACATGAGTGGCAAACAGTGCAGACCCTGATGAGACGCCGCATTCTGCGGCGTGTCATCTGGGTCTACACTATTTGCTCAGACCTGTCTGTTCAATTACATATGGTAAAGTGCAACATATGTTAGGAATCATGCTGAGACAGAAAACCAGACAGGTAAAATTATTACCAATCCTTTACTGATTACGAATCGATTATCGATCATAATGGCAGGGCTGATAATCGATTATCTTTTCAGCTCCGATTAGCCAGCCCTAATGCCGGGTAAAAGTCCTACAAAATTGGAAGCAACGTATACAGTGTTGACAGGGCGGTTAAACCTCAAATTTGGTACTGTTCAAAAGTGGTCTTAAAGTCCACTTTTGAACAGTCCCAAAGGTGGTCTTAATATAGGAATTTTACTGTATTTATACATTGTAAAAAATAACATGGCCATGTTTTTTTTCACGGTAACAACCCGTTTGTTTTTTCCGTATGGAATAAAAAGAAAAATTATTTTGTTTCGATAAATACGTGTACCAGTATTTCATTTCATCGAGTGTGTTTCTCGAGTGCAAAGCTTTTCATTTACAGTACATCGCCAAAACCACGTATAAAATAAAAAGGAAATTTACTTTTTAGCTCATCGCGAAGTGCTCAAGGTGAGCTATTGACGGTGATCGCTTTTTGTCCGGCGACCACCGTCCGTCCTTATGTCTGTCCGTCACTAATTTCTTCAAATGACATCTCCCAAACCACAGCGCTAATTTTAGAATAATTTCAAAGAAATATTCCTTGGGTGGCCCTCTACCAAAATTGCTAAAATGGTTCCGCTCCGCTGAACAAAATGGCCACCAGAGCTAAAAATAGAAAAAAAAAAAACATTTAAAAAACATCTCCCCCTAGGCTAATGGTCCGATTTCAAACTAATTTCACAGAAATCTTCCCTGGATGACCCTCTACCAAATTGCCCTGAATAGTTCCGCTCCGCTGAACAAAATGGCCACCAGAGCTAAAAATAGAAAAAAAAAACCCTTAGAAAAACCTTTAAACGACATCTCCTCCTAGGCTAATGATCCGATTTCAAAATAATTTCACGGGAATATTTATAGGTGACCCACTACCAAATTGCCAAAATGGTACCGCTCTGCTCAACAAAATGGCCGCCAGAGCTAAACATAGAAAAAACCCATTTAAAACATATCTCCTCCTAGGCTAATGGTCCGATTTCAAACTAATTTCACAGGAATGTTCCTTGGGTGACCCCCTACCAAAATTGCTAATTTAAAAATTATTCCGCTCCGCTGTACAAAATGGCCGCCAGAGCTAAAACTAGAAGGAAAAAAAACCTTAGAAAAACCTTTAAACGACATATCCTCCTAGGCTAATGATCCGATTTCAAACTTATTTCACAGGAATCTTCCCTGGATCACCCTGTACCAAAATTGCTTAAATAGTTCCGCTCCGCTGAACAAAATGGCCGCCAGAGCTAAAAATAGAAAAACCTTAGAAAAACCTTTAAACGACATCTCCTCCTAGGCTAATGATCCGATTTCAAACTAATTTCACAGGAATCTTCCCTGGATGACCCTCTACCAAAATTGCAAATAGTTCCGCTCCGCTGAACAAAATGGCCGCCAGAGCTAAAAATAGAAAAACCTTAGAAAAACCTTTAAACGACATCTCCTCCTAGGCTAATCCGATCATAATTTCACGGGAATATTTATAGGTGACCCTCTACCAAAATTGCCAAAATGGTTCTGCTCTGCTGAACAAAATGGCCACCAGAGCTAAAAATAGAAAAACATTTAAAAAGATGTCTCCTCCTAGGCTAATGGTCCGATTTCAAACCAATTTCACAGGAATGTTCCTTGGGTGACCCCCTACCAAAATTGCTAAAATAATTCCGCTCCGCTGAACAAAATGGCCGCCAGACCTAAAACTAGAAAACCCTTAGAAAAACCTTTAAACGGCATCTCCTCTTAGGCTAATGATCTGATACCAAAATAATTTCACGGGAATATTTAATAGGTGACCCTCGACCAAAATTGCTAGAATGATTCTGCTCTGCTGGTCAAAATGGCCGCAGAGCTAGAAACAGAGAAAACAATAAGACGACATTCCCTCCTAGCTTAATGGTCCGATTCCAAAATAATTTCACAGGAATGTTCCTTGGATGATCCCCTACCAGAGTTGTTAAACTGGTTCCGCTCTACTGAACAAAATGGCAACAAGAGCTAAAAATAAAACAAATAATCTTTAATCAACATCTCCTAGGCTAATGGTCCGATTTTAAAATGAGTTCACAGGAATGTTCCTTGGGTGACCCTCTACCAGAATTGCTAAAATGGTTCCACTCGGCTGAACAAACTGACCGCCAGAGCTAAAAATAGAAGAAAAAAAAAACAACCTTTAAACGACATCTCCTCCTAGGCTAATGGTCGGATTTCATAAATAATTTCACAGGAATGCTCCTTGGGTAACCCTCTACCAAAACTGCTAAAATGGGTCTGTTCTACTGAACAGCAGAGCCAAAAATAGAGTCAATGGCTCCATTTCAAACCCAATTCACAGGAATGCTTCTCTATTACCAAAAAAATTAAATTGATTAAACGGCATGGCACATCTTAGGTCTGTTTCATTGAAACATCCAATCTCAAAGTAGTAGTATTGTACTAAGGATTGAGAGGTGGATTTGGTGAGGCAAAGGTGACATGTATTTTGCGTCACTTGGGTGTCCAACTGATATTGGCTTACAGTAGGGCAAGGTCCGCTGTCCTTGCAGTAGGTAAGGGTAGAGGGGGAGTGTTACTGTTTGTTCTCTTTTAACCCTTCCATTCGTTTTTGTCTTTCTCCACTATCACTCACTTTCTCCCATTCTCTGGGAGACGACACAAAATGACCCACAAGGGTTGATATGTCATTATACTCAAAACAATCAATCATGTACTGAAGGTTGCTTAAACTGCTGAAATAGGTTTGCTCTGCTGAACAAATTGTCCATATGACTGCAGAGGTAAAGACAGAAAAATCATTAAAGAGCATCTACTCCAATGTCTCAGTTTTAAAATGACTTTTACAGAAAGGTTCCTTGAGTGACCCCTCTACAAAAAGTGCTTAAGTGGTTCTGTTCCTCTGTACAAATTGGCTGTCAGATCTAAATATAGCAAAATCTGTAAACAACAACGTTAGAACATCATAACTCAGGTGAGTGGGTTTGGTCCATCACGAACCTCTTGTTTTCGATAAATACCAAATATATTTCATTAAAATGTTCACTCGTGCGTAGGGATGGCTAATCGGATCTGAAAAAATAATCGGTTATAATTCCTGTCATTGCGATCAATAATCGAGTAGTGATCACCGAAGATTTGGTCATAATTTTACCTGCCTGGCTTTCTTTCTGAGCATGATCCTTACCATATGCTGTACCTGCCATATGTTTTTGAACATATAGGCCTGAGCAAACAGTGTAGGCCCAGATGAGACGCCGCAGATCTGCTCTGCAGTGTTTGCCAGTCATACAGCTATTTTAGGCGCAACTTTGGGTAGTAAATTGTACAAATCAAGCAATCGATTACAAGCAAATCAATAATGATAATTACTGATTTTTGTGGAATTTATCGATCAATTAATCGATTATACGATTAATCGTGCCAGGCGTACTCGTGCGATACTCGTGATGTTTTTAACGAGATGACATATTTTTGGTATTCTTCATGATAACCAGTCCGTGAAATGACACCACTCTACTTTACGAAAACCCGCTATACAAATACATTGTAAACTTTACTGCAAAAAAAAAAAAAAAATAAAATAAGATGAAAAATGGTTTTTTTTTTCTTATTTCTGCTAAAAATATGGATTGTGGGTACTCGTTAGAACCGCCTCGTGGAGGCGGTTCTAACGGGTACCCTCAATCTATATTTTAGAGCAGAAATAAGAAAAATATGGATTACCCCTGTAAACCCCACTTTTACAATATAAAAGTGGGGTTCAAGGGGGGCAAAATTATATAGACATGTTTCCGTGATGAAACCGCAGTTTATAGAGAAAACTAGTGTTTTCAGCACCTTTACGTCCGCTGCTTGGACAATTGTTTTTTTTACGACCAATTCAAGATTATTTCACTCATTTCGAGCCGAACGTTACCCCGTGATGGGCGAAAAAAACCGGCGTATACGCAGAAAAAAACAAACAAACACCTAAACCTTGGCGTCTCGCATGCGCGAACTACTGCGGTGAGAGACCTAATGTTTAGGAGTCAGGACTCTTACCCAATAGGCCTTACGAAGATCGAAATGTGGATGTATACGGGGAGAAGAATTGTCCAGTTAACATTAAATGCCTCTGCCATATATTATTATTTTTCTTTCTGAAAACGGAGTCAGCTATCAGAACTTCCTAATCACGATCTTCTATTATGTGCCCCTTGGGATGCTCGTCTGACTGGTGATCAGGAGGACGCGGGTTCGATACCTGCCGATGTCGGCAACAGTCTTTCAGGAAATCTTTCTTTCGGTCATTCTCTCCCTTCCGCTGATTCAAGAAGGGCAGTTGTCAGTTTCTGGCGACAGAATGTACACAGTACTGGTTAACCGCTTACGTATAAGCCTGACCAGGAAAATTGCTTAAAATGACCTAAATATTGTTGACTGGGCCGTTAAACCCCAATAACACAAAAACACTTAAAGGAAAGCCCCCCTTTGCCCCCCTTGAACCCCCTTGCTCCTTAAAAGCAAATTCTTTTCTTTATGAGCAGGTACCTATTAACATTGGGAAAGTAAAATGAATTTTGAAAATGTTGCCTGCCCTTAAGATACCTTTTCCCCTTAAACTGACGCGTCTTTGTTTGTTTTGTTTGTTTGATTTGAGGTTTAACGTCCCCGTCAACTCTGTAAAGGTAATTTTGGAGACGTTGCTTCCAATTTTGTGGGACTTTTACCCGACATTGAGATGAAATGACATCTCAAGCCCTGTCGCCCAATGAAACCAATAGGGTTTATTAGCATGGACGGTCTGCCTCGCACCGCAGTTCCTGGACAGGCTTAGATCCTCTTAACGGTTTACCAGTACTAGTGTGTGGGGCAGATTCAGCTCTGCGTGGAAGCATCATGCAGCTCATATATTTCTTCAAAACTGACGCGTCATTGGAAAAGAATAATAACAGGCGAACTTCAAAGGTAAGACAACCCTTGGGACCATGAAAATGTGTACCAGATAGCGGGTTGGCCCCAACCCATCGAAGCTTGGAGAAATAGAATGATTCCACGCAGAGTTGAAATCGACCGTACATGAGTACTGGTAAACCGCTTAGAAGGCCTAGGCCTGCCCAGGTGAAGTGGTTGGTAATGTCGGACTGACCATGCGTATTGTTTGGACGGCAAGGGTTTGATGTCATTTCATCTCAATGTCGGGTAAAAGTCCCACAAGGTTGCAAGCAACGTCTTCAATTGTCATAAATAGTGTTGATGGGGACATTAAAACCTCAACGAGATAGGGGGTAGTTTTAGCCATGGCTGAGGGGAAATTTTCCACAAGTTCAGGAGACATGATGGGGATAACTTAACCCATTGCATGCGGGAAACCCCTAAAGGGGTACCTCGGCAAACAGTGCAGGCCCAGATCAGACGCCACAGAACGCGGCGTCTGATCAGAGCCTTTCCTATTTGCTAACAGAATTTTCCATCAAAAATGGAATAAAAACGAAGAAATAGGCCTGACACCACTAGGCCTGACACCCCTTATATGACAAATGGGCTTGTCCAATATATAGCGATGGAAGAGTCCACTAGTATACAATGGGTTAATGATGTCTTTCTGATCGTCTACATAATTAAAGTTTGATGTGTGTATACAATAGGATTACCTCAATGAGGCGATTCTTATTAGTACCCACAACATGCATTTTCCAGAAAAAAAATCCAACATATTTCTTAATTATCCATAAAAAAGTTTATCTGAAACTACCCAATGAAAAGCGGCGTTGCACCATGACGTCGGGTTTCCGACAGTTTATATGTTTGTTGGATTTGAGGTTTAACGTCCCCGTCAACACTGTAAAGGTAATTTCGGAGACGTTGCTTCCAATTTTGTGGGACTTTTACCCGACATAGAGATGAAATGACATCTCAAGCTCTGCCGCCCAATGAAACCAATATGGCTTATAAGTATGGACGGGCCGACTCGCACCGCTTTGCCTGGGCAGGCTTAGATCCTCTAAGCAGTTTACCAGTACTCGTGTGCGGGTCTATAATGTATACAGAGGATCTTACATGAGGGTTTATGTATTATTGAATTTATTTAACGAGTTGAAGAAAATGGATAAAATGCGAGGCTTTATCCCTTTTCATCAACGAGCTTAATAATACATGAGCACGAATACAAGGTTCTGTTTATCGTATGACATTTAAAACGGGTTTTATTTACTATTGTTTTACAAAAAACGTCAATATTCTGCCATTAGTAAACGCGACGTCGTTAAGGACGTCGTACATGTAACGTTACGCTGCGTATCAAACTAATGTGCATGTTAAATCCACTCGGCCCCGCCAAACGGGGCTTGGAGAAATAGATGGGCTGCATGATGCTTCCACGCAGAGCTGAAACCGACCCGCACACGAGTACTGGTAAACCTCTTAGAGGATCTAAGCCTGCCAAGGCAAAGCGCTTCGAGTCGGACCGCCCATGCTTATAACCCTATTGGTTTCATTGGGCGACAGGGCTTGAGATGTTATTCCATCTCATTGTCGGCTAAAAGTCCCACAAAATTGGAAGCAACGTCTCCAAAATGACATCAAACAATAAACAAGTTGAGGAAAATGGATAAAATGCGAGGCTTTCATTTTATCCCTTTTCCTCCACGAGTTCAATAAATTTAATAATACATGAGCACGAATACAAGATTCTATTTATCATACACCGAGCAAAAGTGAAAACGCTACACCTTTATTTTTTGTCAAAATGGCCGAAAATCGTTTTTTTATTTCAAAATATTATATCGGAGAAAACTTGTCTAACGTCTGTCTACAAGTTGCACTATACATGGTATTCAAGTGTGGTAGAATAACCGGTCAACCAAGCATAATGTCGCCCATAGGGGCTTGAAGAAATATATGGGCTGCATGATGCTTCCACGCAGAGCTGAATCCGGCCCGCACACTAGTACTGGTAAACCGCTTAGAGGATCTAAGCCTGTCCAGGAACCGCGGTGCGAGGCGGACCGCCCATGCTAATAAACCCTATTGGTTTCATTGGGTGACAGGGCTTGAGTTGTCATTTCATCTCAATGTCGGGTAAATGTCCCACAAAATTGGAAGCAACGTCTCCAAAATGACCTTTACAGTGTTGACGGGGGCGTTAAACCTCAAATCAAACAAACAAACAAAGATCCTCACATGCGTCATGTGTTGTTTCCTTGAGCAAGAGACTTTATCCACATTGCTCAGTACTGGTTTCTTCCCAGGAAAAGAGGGCCACATGGAAGATTAGTACTAGTACTAAATGTGTTACCCTCTATAAATAAGGTCGATTATTATTATTATTATTATTATTATTATTATTATTTATTATTATTATTATTATTATTATTATTATTATTATTTATTATTATTATTATTATTATTATTATTATTATTATTTATTATTATAATTATTATTATTATTATTTATTTATTTATTATTATTATTATTATTATTATTATTATTATTTTTATTATAATGTGTTAACAGTAAATTCACGTGAAGGTACATGTACGCTAAAGTTTACATTGAATAAAGGTATTGACATTATTGCGAATGTACTCAGGATTAAAAAAACACAGTTTCTTAACTTTGTGATTAAGGGCTTAAATGCCGCAGCTGTCCAAAAATGAGAGAGAACGTGCAATATTGGCGTGCTTGAAAGTGGACGTTACCAAACTGACGTTGCGCGAAGATTAGGAGTTCATCGAGTGACTATTGCAAGGCTGTGGGCTCGTTTTAACATCACTGGATCAACTGATGATCGTCCCCGACCTGGTCAACGTCGAGCAATGACCCCACGTCAGGATCGCTATATTAGACGGTTGCATACGCGTGAACGCTTTCAATTCGCCACGGTAACGGCACGGTCACTTCCTGGACGTCGAAGAGTGAGCGCGCAAACGATTAGAAACCGATTAAGATCCTTGGGATTAAGAGCAAGGCTTCCATTCAGAGGACCAACGTTGACTGCCAATCACAGGCAATGGCGCTTAAATTGGGCACAAAATCACCTACGTTGGCGTCGAAATCAATTGAACAGCGTTCTATTCACGGATGAATCCAGATTTATGCTGAAGGAAGTCGACGGAAGGCGTCGTGTATACCGCAGAACGGGTGAACGTTATCTCGACGCGTGTGTAGAACGTCTTGATGCTTACGGTGGCGGTAGCGTCATGATATGGGCAGGGATTACTACTAGACACAAAACTGATATAGTGTTCGTCGATGGTAGGCTGACAGGCGTTAGATACCGGGACGAAATTCTAACACGCCGCGTTGTTCCCTTTATTCGACGTCACGGCGGAGTTTACCAACAGGATAACGCTCGACCCCACGTCGCTCATGTGTGTACAGACTTCTTACAGCGTCAGAATATCGACGTCCTTCCTTGGCCGGCACTCTCTGCAGACATGTCGCCCATAGAACATCTCTGGGACATGTTAGGTCGACGCGTGCGCCAACGACGTCAACAGCCACGGACGTTGAACGAACTTCGTCAAGCCTTAACCTTTGAGTGGCAACGCCTTCCCCAACGCTTGGTCAGACACTTGGTTGGTTCTATGCGTCGCCGTTGTGAAGCTCTTATTGCGGCAGGTGGAGGTTACACTCGTTACAGAATTGGCATGGTCATTTTTGTGACCCTTTAGTTGTTTCAACACTTGTTCCACGGCTACGTGTGCTTTGACAGAAATGAACTTAAGTGCAAGTTATTGCCAAAAGATGAAATTATCATGCGTTATCAAAATTTGTTTCAGTGGAATAAAATTAGGGGTCTATATTTGCGTTCAAACATGAGTGTAGCGTTTTCACTTTTGTTCAGTATATGACATTTAAAATGCATTTTATTCACTGTTGTTTTATAAACGTCAATATTCTGCCATCGTTAAACGCGACGTCCTTAAGGACGTCGTACATGTAACGTTACGGTGCGTATCTAACTAATTTGCATATTAAATCCACTAGTGGGTTATCGAATTTAGCACAGGGCGTTATTTCATTCTCAGACAAACGTCATATGACAAAATGTACATGTATAATGTTAATTGTTATATGTTGAGTTTTATTATTTCAGAATGGACTTTGGGATCAAAGCCAATTTCAAGGTCAACTTGGGGGCCCTTGTCAGGTCAGAGGTCAGCCTAGTCGGAACAGTTCGTTTGGTGGTACGTCGTGTTTGCTCCATGGAACCAGCATAATTCACCAAGGTGTGAATTACAGGTGTGAAATTAACAACAAAAGAGCGGTATCAGCCATAGCAAGGGCGAAGACGACACATTGTAAACAAGAACTCGCAGATGTTGCATGTCGTATACAAGACAGCACACTTATTCCTGAGAGGCTGCCTCGATTCTGTCCACATACAGGTTCGTGAAATAACCGTATGTTTTTACCCCGATTTGGACCGAGTTGGTGGGTGAACAGTATGATCGGAGTGTTTGCTGGACTAAAATACCGTCTAGCAAGTACTTGCATGCGCCGGATACATGTAGTAAGTACATATACTGAACCGAATAAGAAACGCAACTCCAAATATAAATGCGAGTATTTGCAGAAATAATCATGTTTGCAGAAAATCGATTTGATGACGCAATAATATAATCATTCCCGAATGTAACTACCATAGAGAGTTCAATTTCCAGTGAGAATGTTTGGAACACAAATCCGTTTTGTCATAGAGGTAGTCATTTCACAAGTTCAAAACATAAGCACTTAATAACGAGTATGTCCTCCGTTTGCATTCAGTCCTGCACGCACACGACTGGTCATGGACAGGATTAAACGATTGATCTCTGCCTGGGGAATAGCATTCCACTCCTGTATGAGCGCGAGACGCAAGGCTTGACGCGTTGTTGACGGCTGGGGGCGGTTACGTACGCGCCTATCCAAGACGTCCCACAAATGTTCTATAGGAGAGAGATCTGGACTATACGGAGGCCAGTGCATCACGTCAACGTTATTTTGCTGAAGAAACGCCATGCTGAGCCTTGCTACATGCACCCGAGCGTTATCCTGTTGAAACGTAACGTTGTGCTGTCGTACATATGGAACAACTACCGGTCGTAAAACAACGTCAACGCAACGCTGAGCCGTCAAAGACCCATCAAGGAATACCAGGGGCGTTCTATGACCATAGACTATGATATGCCAGCCCACACCATCAACCCATGGCCTCAAAATCGATCACGTTCAACCAAACAATTGTCACGATAACGCTCTCCGCTACGCCTATACGCACGTTGACGGCCGTCAGCTCTGTACAACAAGTACCTGGACTCGTCAGAAAACATTACGTTTCGCCACTGACGAAGGGGAATCAGGTTTGGCCTATGTTGTGTAAGCTACGCCATTCTAACCTGACGTCGTCGTGGTGCTAATGGCATACCAACGTACGGACGACGAGGACGTAAGCCAAACTCTCGATGGCGATTCCTTACAGTAGCTGCACTTATTTTATTGTTGTGCGTTCCTGGTGTCACCTGAGACGTCTCGACGGCTGTACGGAACCGATAACGAAGGTTGGTTAGACGGGTGCATCGGTCCTGTCGACGTGTCGTGACGCGTGGACGTCCACTTCTGGGTCTGTCATTTGTCTTTCCCGTTTTACGTAGACGCTGGTACAAGCGAGTTATGTCGATTTACTCTCTTGGAAGTTCCTGGCGATGACAGCCTGAGACGTCCCACGTAGAAGCATTTGGACCGCTACGTTACGTTGATCTTGCGTCAAACGTACCATATTCCGTAGAGAAATTTTACCGGAAATTTGAAACCTAAACTCCAGGTAACACAATATGCCAATATGATGAGGTTACTGTATACATTTAATGTACTGCACGTGGAAATGTTGAAAACAACGAATTGCCAAGTTGAGCGTTAAACTGTACATATATCGCCCAAATGTTTTCTGCATAAGAAAGTTTAAAAAGTATGAAAATAAATCGCAAAATGATTTTTCAGTCAACCTGACGGTTGCATGAAAATCTTTTGGGTTAAAAGGTTGCGTTTCTTTCCGGTTCAGTATACATTTCTAGGTCGTTTTTGTACGTCAGTCAATCCAAATTTACTGATGAATTAGAGGGCCCCACCCATATTGCGCTGCAAGGTGCTTACAAGCAGAGCTGGAACCGATCGAACAGGCATTCTGGTAAACCGCTCAGAAAGTTTAGGCCTGGCCAGGCGAACTGATGCGAGTCTGACCATCCCTTTGTATATACCCTATGCTAATGCACTTGCATATGTAACGCTGATTGGATAACGTCAAAAATCTGCGACAGTAAATTCTGCGATATACTGTCGGAAATCCGACGTCATCGCGTAACGTCGCTTTTATGTCCCCGATAACAATAGCGGGGGCTGCATGATGCTTCCACGCAAAGCTGAAACCGCACACTAGTACTGGTAAACCGCTTAGAGGATCTAAGACTGCCCTGGCAAATCGGTGGGAGTCGGCCCGTCCATGCTTATAAACCCTATTGGTATCATTGGGCGGCAGGGCTTGAGATGTCATTTTCTCTCAATGTCTGGTAAAAGTCCCACAAAATTGGAAGCAACGTCTCCAAAATGACCTTTACAGTGTTGACGGGGACGTTAAACCTCAAATCAAACAAAGCGATAGCGGGGACATATTGTTTTTGCCCTGTCTGTTTGTTTGTTTGTTGGTTAGTTGGTTTGTACCCGGACAACTTTAACGTTGGTAATAACTTTTGAACCATTTAGGTAGAACATTCGTATTTGGAATGAAGGTTCCTTGTGACAAGAGCTTCACATTCATGCAAAAAATTTGACCTGTGACCTTGACATTGACCTTTGAACTACTTAAAGGAAAAAATAACATTGGTCATAGCTTTTGAACCGCTTGAGATACAGCCTTCATATTTGGCATGTATGTTCCTTGTGACAAAAGCTTTACATTCGTGCAAAAAATGACCTGTGACCTTGACCTTTGACCTACTTAAAATAAAAAAATAACATTTTGGTCATAACTTTTGAACCTTTTCATATTTTGCATGTAGGTTTCTTGTGACAAGAGCTTTACATTGACACAAACAATTTTGACCTGTGACCTTTGACCTACATAAAATAAAGAGTTTAAATTGGTCATATATTTTGAACCGTTAGAGATACAGCCTCATATGTGGCATGTAGGTTCCTTGTGACAAGAGCTTTACATTTATGCAAAACATTTTGACCCGTGACCTTGACCTTGACCTTTGACCTACTTAAAATAAACAAATAACATTTTTGTCATAACTTTTGAACCGTTTTTGAGATAGAGCCTTCATATTTTGCGTGTAGGTTTCTTGTGACAAGAGCTTTTCATTCACACAAAAAATTGACTTGCGACCTTGATCTTGATCCTTGACCTACATAAAGAAAAAGTTAACATTGGTCATAACTTTTGAACCGTTTGAGATACAGCCTTCATATTTGGCATGTAGATTCCTTGTGACAAGAGCTTTACATTCTTACAAATTGTTTGACCTAGACCTTTGGCCTCCTTAAAAATAGAAATAAAATTGTTCATAACTTTTGAACCGTTCAAGATAGAGCCTTCATATTTGGCATGTAAGTTCCTTGTGACAAGAGCTTTACATTCATGCAAAATGTTTTGACCTGTAACCTTGACCTTTGACCTACTTTAAAGAAAAAATATTATTGTTCATAACTTTTGAACCATTTAAGACAGAGCCTTCATATTTGGCATGTAAGATCCATGTGACAAGGGATTCCCACCTGTGACCTTGACCTTGAATTTGTGACCAACTTTGAAAACAAAATGAACAGGCCCGGGGACATACTCGTGTTTCACAAACACATCTTGTTATTGGCTGGCATTTTGGTTTTACGCTGCTCACAGCGCTAGCTGTTTTGTGCAAAACAATACAGTTTTCAACAAAACAACCGTAGAAGTGCATTAGAATGGGGATAACTGTATTGCAAAATTGTGATTTGGGGAGGTAAATCGTTGGATTTACGGTCGCAAATGACGTTTAACGGCTCCGCTGACGCGTCGCCGTAAAACGAAATTTGTGTCCGTAAAACCTCCGATTTACCCCCCCCCCCCCCCCCCCCTTCACAATTTTTTAATACAGGTATCCCCTAATTGTTTGGGCGGTAAGGCTTTAGTTGTCATTTCATCTCAATGTCTGGTAAATATCACGAAAACGCACCTATATAATTCTGTTACACTTGAACCCCACTTTTATATAGTAAAGCTGGGGTTTACAGGGGTAAACTTTATTTTTCTTATTTCTGCACTAAAATATAGACTGGTTGTATTCGTTAGAACCGCCTCGATCTATATTTTGTAGAGGTGGTTCTAACGTGTACCCACAATCTATATTTTGGGCAAAAATATCACAACCAATCATCTTAAAATTTTCTTTTTTTTTCGGATGTAAAACTTACAATGTATTTATATAGGCTTGTTTTTGTAATAAGGACCCACAGAATAGGAAGCAACGTCTCTAGAATGACCTGAATAGTGTTGACGGGGACGTAAAATGGAGTGGTACAGTGGTAAAGCATCGGATTTGAGATCGAGAGGAAGCCGGTTCGATCCCCGCAAGCGCCGCGTGTTGTTTCCTTGAGCAAGAAACTTTATCCACAATACTTAGTACTGTTCCTACCCAGGAAAAGAGGGCCACATGGAAGATAAGTGCTAGAACTAAATGTGTTACACTCTATAAATAAGGTCGATTATTATTATTATTATTATTATTATTATTATTATTATTAAAATCTCGATTCAACGTTACTAATGAATGAGAGTCCACATGACTATCAATGACCTATGAAGCTAAACCACTTCATTACGAAAACACGCCTAGAAGCCTCCGTGTTTTAGTGGTTATGCTACTCGTCTTGTAAACCAGGGGTCGGAAGATCGATCCCGGGCTTCTCCAGACTTTCGGAGGAGTCTTTAAACCGAGGTCCCGTTAGCTGTTGGTGGACGTAAAACTTAAACACTCACTCACTCACGAAAACACGCCTATCCAAATATACTTAACATTTTACCCCAGGTCCGGTCAGGTTCATTCCCACTCCTGGCAACATGTAAGCCAGTACAACCTGTTGCATGCGGGTAGATGGTACTCGGCAACTCGTAGGGGGGGGGGGGATGGGGCGGCCCATCTAGAAGTTGCTGGATCTCTAAACAAAGCTAACTTTGGTAGATGGAACCCGTAGCCTTGGTTGGCAATCCGTCTAGGGATTATAGGTCCTTAAATTAAACCTAGCCAGTGGCAGGGGTCTCACTATGAGACTCCCCCTATTGGGCAGACTGACCTCGCGATCCTCTGCCACTGCAAGAGTAGATTGAGCTCCCAAGCCCTCCAAACAAAAAACTACATATCCCAGCTTTGTAAAGTCTGCTTCGGCAGCTGGGGCGGAAGAGGTCATTTCTCTGATTCAACTGTCCAAACGACGATGTAGCAGCATGTCGTGAAGCACTAAAAGCATGAAAAGGCACTTAAGAAGCCATGGTCATCGCTGAATCCTGGCTTAGCTCCAGAGGTCCCGACACAGTCTTGCCTCTTGGTCCAGCTAGATCATGACGAGAGGGTGAGTTTGACTCTGCGCGCCTCTCCCTCACTATAATCCAATTCACAGTGCACGTCATCTAACTCATGTACACACAGTCTCTGCAGGCACACATATGCAAGAAACTCAAAACGCCCTGTGTCGATGATCAAGCCGCGAAGCAGAAGGCGAGGGTAGGCAAACATTTGAAGCTGTAGTTGCGGACCTGCACACAGGTGGCTTGGTTCTATAATGGTATGCTTGCATAGGTCCAAAATGATGGTAAGTTTTCAGATCCATTCCCTGTGACAAACGGAGTCCAGCAAGGCTGTGTGCTAGACCTAACACTGTTAAGCATGATGCACTCTGCCATGCTCGCAGATGCTTCCCGGGATGGTGACAATATGGTATCCCATTAAGTATCGATTTGATGGGAGCTTTTAAGTCTCAGAAGGATGCAAGCCAAATTAAAAGTCATCACGAAAACACGGCTATGTAATTTTGACCCCCTTGAACCCCACTTTTATTAGCTCACCGTCACGTAGTGACGAGGTGAGCTTTTGGGATCACTTTTTGTCCGTCGTCCGCCGTGCATGCGTAAACAATTTCTTCAAACGACATCTCCTCCTAAACCACTGATCGGATTTTGTCCAAACTTCACAGGAATGATCTTTAGGTGGTCCCCTTTCAAAGTTGTTCAAATGGTTCTGGTCCGTTGCACATCTAGGTCACAGGAGTCAAAAATAGATTTTTCTCACCGAAAATTTAAAAAATCTTCTTCTCTGAAACCACAAGGCCCAGGTCTTTGATATTTGGTATGAAGCTATCTAATGGACCCCTACCAAGATTGTTTAAATTATAGTGCCGGGGCCAAAAATGCCTCCGTCCCGGGGCCCTTTGGTTTTACATGGGCTTATATAGGGAAAATCTTTAAAAATCTTCTTCTCTGAAACCGCAAGGCCCAGGTTTATTGCTATTTGGTATGAAGCTTCATCTAGTGGACCCCTACCAAGATTGTTCAAATTATAGTGCTGTGGCCAAAAATACCCCCGCACCGGGACCCTTTGGTTTTACATAGGATTATATAGGGAAAATCTTTAAAAATCTTCTTCTCTGAAACGGCAAGGCCCAGGTCTTTGATATTTGGTATGAAGCTTCATCTAGTGGACCCCTACCAAGATTGTTCAAATTATAGTGCTGGGGCAAAAAATGTGCCCGCCCCTGGGCCCTTTGGTTTAACATGGGCTTATCAAGGGAAAATCTTAAAAAATCTTCTTCTCTGAAACCCTAAGGCCCAGGTCTTT
Source organism: Lucinisca nassula (assembly GCA_963580285.1). Lineage (NCBI taxonomy): Eukaryota > Metazoa > Mollusca > Bivalvia > Lucinida > Lucinidae > Lucinisca > Lucinisca nassula. Next base: position 59,567,742 of record OY757027.1, read on the forward strand.
GCTATTATGAAGCTTCATCTAGTGCACTCCTACCAAGATTGTTCAAATTATAGGGCTGGGGCCAAAAATGCCCCCGCCCCGGGACCCTTTGGTTTTACATGGGCTTATATATAGGGAAAATCTTTAAAAATCTTCTCTGAAACTGCAAGACCCAGGTCTTTGCTATTTTATATGAAGCTTCATCTAGTGGACCCCTACCAAGATTGTTCAAATTATACTGCTGGGGCCAAAAATGCCCCCACCCGGGGCCCTTTGCTTTTACATAGGCTTATATAGGGAACATCTTTAAAAATCTTCTTCTCTGAAAATGCAAGGCCCAGGTCTTTGCTATTTTGTATGAAGCTTCATCAAGTGGACCCCTACCAAGATTGTTCAAATTATAGTGCTGGGGCCAAAAATGCCCCCACCCGAGGGCCCTTTGGTTTTACATAGGCTTATATAGGGAAAATCTTTAAAAATCTTCTTCTCTGAAACCGCAAGGCCCAGGTCTCTGATATTTGGTATGAAGCTTCATCTAGTGGACCCCTACCAAGTTTGTTCAAATTATAGTGCCGGGGCAAAAAATGCTCCCGCCCCGGGGCCCTTTAGTTTTACATGGGCGTATATAGGGAAACCCTTTAAAAATCTTCTTCTCTGAAACCGCAAGGCCCAGGTCTTTGCTATTTGGTATGACGCTTCATCTAGTGGACTCCTACCAAGATCGTTCAAATTAAAGTGCTGGGGCTAAAAATGCCCCCGGCCCGGGGCTCTTTGGTTTTACATGGGCTTATATAGGGAAAATCTTTAAAAATCTTCTTCCCTGAAACCCCAAGGGCCCGGTCTTAGCTATTTGGTATGAAGCTTCATCTAGTAGACCCCTACCAAGATTGTTCAAATTATAGTGCTGGTGCCAAAAATGCCCCCGCCCCGGGGCCCTTTGGTTTTACATAGGCTTATATAGGGAAAATCTTTAAAAATCTTCTACTCTGAAACCGCAAGGCGCAGGTCTTTGATATTTGGTATGAAGCTTCGTCTAGTGGACCTCTACCAAGATTGTGCAAATTATAGCCCTAAGACCAAAAATGCCCCTGCCTCGGGGCCTTTTGGTTTTACATAGACTTATATAGGGAAAATCTTTAAAAATCTTCTTCTTTGAAACCCCAAGGCCTAGGTCTTTGATATTTGGTGTGAAATACATGGACTTATATAGAGATAATCTTTGAAAATCTTCTTCTCTGAAACAGCAAGGCCCAGGTCTTTGATATTTGGTGTGTAGCTTCATCTAGTGGACCTTTACCAAGATTGTTCAAGTTATAGCCTTTTTGATATTTGGTATGAAGCTTCACCTTTTTAGACGTCTCTCAACATTATGCACATTATAGACCTGGGGTTAATAATGGCCCTCCCCGGGTCCAACTTGTTACTCTATGGATCAGGTGAGCGATCCAGGGCCATCATGGCCCTCTTGTATAGTAAAACTGGGGTTCACGGCGGTAAAGTTTACAATGTATTTGTATAGCGTATTTTCGTAATGTGCAGACAGAGGAGTATTTATCATTTCAGGCGAGCACGAAGAAGGAGACTATATGGGCTGCTATCAGAAGTACAGAGATTTCCAGATGTTTATCCCAATATCAAGAGAGGGCACTTCAGATATCTGCATTAATTATTGTATCAGAGCAGGTACATTATGTATATGTTTCCCCGACCCTACATTTTAGATCACCTGACCAAAGACCATGCTGAGCTTTTGTGACCGTGAGATGTCCGGCGTCGCCTTGCGTAGTCCGTCGTTCATCGTTCGTGCGTAAACTTTTCTTGTGAATACTCTAGACCCAACAGTTTAAATCCAATCATCAAAAAACTTGGCCAGAATGATCATCATGACAATATTTCGGTCAAGATTTAATGTGGGGAAAAACGTAGGTCAGCAGATCAAATCATAGAAAAACCTTGTGAACACTCTAGATGCTACAGTTTTGCTCTGATCATCTTCGAACTTGCTCACAATTAATATCTTGTCAATATCTCATGTCGGGTCAGAAAGTAGGAGTTCTCAGTAAAATTCAAAATTAATATGGGTCATGTCGGGTAAAAAAGTAGGTCAGGAGGTCAAATCATAGAAAAACCTTTTTGTCGCACCTGCTTTAGCGTGCAAGTTTCCGTCCGGCCGTCCGTCCGTAAACAATTTCTTCCATAGCGGAGATATGTAGGTTTTTTGTTTGGAGTTGCCTTTTCCTAGATGGATTGCCGCCCGGGGCTTTACCGACAACGTTTTACACTGGGTGTCTTGTCATAGCAACTACTTCTACAGTTTCATAACGATTGTTTTGAAACTTTGCATGTACTTTCGCCATGGTATGAGGATGTGCATGTGGTTTCGACATAATTCTCAGGATTTTTTCTTCACTTTTTGCACATTGTGAACTTAGCCATTTTTAAACTTTTTGGCATACGATAGGTACCTCTTGTCATCGGTTTTATATCGATCATTTTGAAACCGGTCAGTTTACCTATCCACACTCTTGCTGGGCAGGCTACGTAAGCGGTTAACCAGTACAGTGCAGATTCTTTCGCCAGAAACTAACAACTGCCTTTCTTGAATCAGGGAGAGAATGACCGTAGAAAAGATTTCATGATCAATCTCCACGAAAGAATGTTGCCGACTCTCGCAGGTATCGAACCCACGTCCTGCTGATCACCAGTCAGACGCGCATGCGACTGAGCTACCGAGGCCGACAGTGATAATGTTGTACAAGCCATGTTACCAGGATGCCTGGGTGGAACTTTTGCCAAAGCAAATCCTCTATGGAGAACTAGAAATGGGCACGCACTCCCAGGATGGTCAGAAGAAGCGTTACAGGGACACCCTCAAAGTAGAAGTAAAACAAAGATCAGGAATTGATACAATTAACTTACTCCATCCATAAAAGACACCTAAGGGAAAGAAATACAAACATTAAGCGACCAGACCATAATGGAAACCTAAACAAAGGAAGGCCATATGGACAGTTACTTTCCCACAAAATGGCCATATGGCCATCCAAAATAAAAAGACACAAGTGATACACACAGTAAGTAACAAACAACAACATAAATAAATCGCCACAGAAGAGCCGCCTTGGAACGGTCAGTGGAAGATTTCCACTGGGGGGCTTAAATCGATTTTACGTGGCCACAATCCTCGCCCTTACTTCCGTCGCGATTTAGACAAATAATTTGTTCAGTCCGCATGAAGGCCTCCTAACCCAAAGCCTCCCTCAAGGACTTCAACATATCAAATGTGTGGGAACGAATTACACATGGCCGAGCAAAGTGGCGAGGCCTCATCAGCAGATTTGCTAGTGAATATGAGGCTAAAAGAATCAGCAAGGCCGAACATAAACATGCACAGCACAAGCCCAGAGCTAAGGCATCGCTGTCTTCCTCTGACCTTTTTTGTTCTACAAGAGCTAAGATTTATGGGGCGCCGTTTTACTATTTAATCCGCATTTATAGATAACCATAATTATTTATGGATATATATATAATTCGAATTATGAATATCCATAAATCAGCCAATTAATGAATATCCATAATTCGAATTAAGGATATCCATAATTGGATTTATGGATATCCATATTTCGATCTAAATAGCTGTTTGATTTATGGATATCCATAAATTAGCCGAATAATGGATATCCATAATTTCAGTTATAGTAATTCATTAATCGAACTATGGATATCCATAAATCGATCTGAATTAATGATATCCATTCTTACGCTATGGGGAGGGGGGGGGGGGGGCGATAACATGCAGAATGGAAATAGATTCCACTTTAGCGGTCCCCAGTTCTTTGCGCATCTTCTACTCCGCATTGTTCACTGCGCATGCTTGACGTTGCTATGCGCTGATAAACAAATTATGGCGGCCGCCATTTTGTTTTTAACCGGCAAAGTGGGCTGGTTAAGCAACCATATATTAACGGTTTTTAACTTAAATCAAAGAGCCCAATGGCGATTGAGTTGTGTAGCGGGGGTGTGGGGGCGGCAGCCCCCATCAAGCAATGTACAGAATATAAAGAAAAGAACACACTAACTATATCAGATCGAACGGTCCTACCTGTTTTACATCTGAAAATCGTCGAGGCTGGATGATGACACATTGAAGTTGACAATGTTGCAGAGGGGAACTCTTGCCACTTTGGTTGAATTTTCTGGGGGAACTTTCGCTGCTTTCCTCTTCCGATATGCCTCTTTGTCCTCTTCTGTTGCTTCAAAGTTGGGCTGGTAAACAGTCTTGACGAGCTTGAGAAATTCAAGGAAGGGATCTTCTTGCTCAGTTAAGAACTGTTTCCTCACACAGTACTGAGCAAAATATGTGTCGTATAAATTCTTTGTAGTCCCATGTTTAGGTAAAGATTTCTTCAAAGCCCTCCAGGTACTCTCTATAGTATTAGTATGTGCACCTGTTTCGGGATCGACGAAGTTTACAGAGTGGTTGACTGTTAGGTGGGAAAATCCTTCATTATTCAGTGAGCTATACGCTTTCCAGCAGTCTGAAATTACTGTAGTGCCTGGCAAAATAAACTCTTTGATTATACCTATCAATGTATCAGCAGTTCTGTCTGCTACACACTTGAAAAAACACTCTTTACTATCTCTTTCTATGCCCCCGAAAACCCAGACTCCTTCCACTCTTCTTCCTTTATGATATTTTCTTTTTCCAAACTTGGACTCGTCGATTTCTACTATTTTACCAGGCCCTCCTATCTTTTTGCTAGAATTTTCCAATATACAAATGCAGACTTCTCGTGAAAAATTAAACCAGTCGACGATTGTTGTATGCGAAATTTCTAACTCGTGCTCCACAAACGTTTGTTCAACTCTGTATACCCAGAAATATGTAAGAAGGACGATAGTTGCAAGGGGCAGATTACTATTGGAAAACCAGGATCCGTGCCTTATCGATACCTTTTTACCACAATCTTTATTTGAGCAACGCCAGCAACATTGGTCTGTGCTAAATGACAAGTCTTTCCGCAGCCCAAAGCGTCCTTTTCCACAGAATTCACAAGAAACACCACCTAATTCAAGAACCAGACCCAACTGAAATAGCCATTGTAATATGTAAATAGGCTTAGCCTAAGAGCGAGCACAGCATAGCATACACGAGTCTATGCAACTAAATAATTCCACGAAACTGATGCTGTAATAACAAAGCATAGTAGCTCATAAACAGTGATAAGGATAAAAACTTTATTTAACTTAACATATCTGAAAGATATCTGATTCTGATATCTTTCAGAAACAAGTAACATCAACTGCATGACATAGCCGGGGATCGAGACCTACAACCTCATCCCAAAGCGGACACTCCATCACTGAGCCATCAAAGCTGGTAACACCACAGTTACATCAGAACTAGAATATGGTAGTTTTTTTTTTTTGTTGTTTATGTTTTACGGCCCTTTCAAGATTATTTCACTTACATCGAGACGATCGTTAATCAGAGGTGGGCGAAAACCGGGGTACCTGGAGAAAAAACACCCGGCCTTCCGTTGCACATGTAACCCAAGCGAGGCTCAAACCACAGCGGTGAGACACCTAATGATCAAGAGTCAGCGCTCTTAACCACTAAGCCATGGAGGCCCGTAAAGAATATGATAGGAGGCGTTGTCTTTGAATTTTTGGCTTTCTGACATTTTTAATTCTGATTTACGTTCAGTCTGCTGTGGTAACCAAAAAAGTATGGAATATTTTGGATCAGGGCACTGATTCTAAGCCGTTACAGGCTAGAAAGAGGTAAATGCATCTCCTGTATATACCCACAAATGGTTTGTTTTCAAATGTATTTTCTGGAAAAAAAAATAACAACAACAAAAAAAAAAAAAACAAATAAAGAACATATATTAGATACTGGGATGCAGAAAAAAATGTGCTGATTTTTAGTTTTCCTTTGTTTTGGAAGACACAAATCTCCTAGTCTCCTCAATTAAGTTTTCCAACTGCAATAATGTGCAACAAGAGACTCTACATGGCTTTCATAGACCAGGAGAAGGCATTTAATCAAGTACTCTGGAAGATTATCTGGTTGGCACTGCAAACTTGGAGTGGACAACTGGATTTTGCAACCGGTCCAGTGGGTGTACATGTATGCTAATGTGGGGAACCGTGTCCGTGTTCATCAAGGCTCTGTTCTCAGCCCACTGCTTTTCATCAGTGTGCTTGAAAAACAGAAGTGAAGGCAATGACACACAAGTTCCACTCTGGAGTCCCCTGGGAGGACCTGTATGCTAATGACCTCGTCATCATAGCTGAATCGCTTGAGGAAAGTGCCAGGAGGCGCTTCACTTGGAAAGAAGCAATGGAGGAGAAAGGGCTGAGAGATAATGTCGGAAAGATGAAAATCATGGTCTATGGTACTGGCCTAGACCCCCTGCATCTGTGGTACTGGCCTAGACCCACTGCAGAGGCCAGGTGAGTTCCCATGTGTTATATGTCACACTGGAGTGGGCAATACATTTCGCGATGGCTGCATTTTCTGGGAGCACAAGAAATTCAGTGGGCTAATGCGCTTGACAGAGAACCCTGATTATCGGTGTACATAGTGCCAAAGAACTACATGCCCCTTAGACGGCAGACCCAGGGGGGGGGGGGTACTATGAACGTTGCCTGCTACATAGGCTGGGACTATTTTTTTCGGTGGGGTGGGGGGGGGGGGGGTCACAATTGTATATTTAAGCATTTTTTGTGTGGGGGTTTTGGGGGTAGGAAGAACCTGGTATTTTTATGGGTCTGGCCATTTAGCAGATATTTTTTTGTAGGGGGACTATCAAATATCTTTGGTATATTTGGCTTTAAATGCTTAATGCGTGTTGTTGACACATTATATCACCCATCTCAGAAGCTGATTTAATTATGTTTTTGTTTTCCTTGCTGCCCAAAAATTCAGTTGTGTTATAGTTATTACAGAGCTATACTGTTAGTGAACTGTTTTAAGCTCTTTTGTTACCAAATACAATCATTATAGGCAAAAATGACTGAAAACATGTTTTCTTCACAGAAGACAAGTCTATACCTGTATAGTTTGGGAATATTTTTTGGGTATGCCAAAATTTGCAGAATATTGTTTGGGTCTGATACCGTATAGGGAAGTCCAAGGTGGACCTGGCAAGCTAGAGGTGAGGTAGCTTCCTTTTGCTACCAAGGAGACATACTCTCAACAATGGATGGCTGTGATCTTTCGACCACATCACGTGAAACAGCCTGGAAGAAAATCAAGGAACAGCTACCAGTTCTCTCTTCCCATCACGTGTCGTTCAAGACACGTTGCCGTGTGTAAAGCTCTTGTGCGAGTGCGGTGTTCCATGCTAGTGACACTTGGCGATTGATAAAGCCAAACCTCCAGCGTCTCTGCAGCGGAAGGACATGTCAATGATCAGACAGATCTGCAATGTCCATTGAGGACCTGACCTTATCCTGAATGAGAGAAGGCTCCGCTGGTATGGACATGTGAAACACTCCAACAGTGCATTCGAGGCTGGCTGTGACATAAAGGTAGATGAAAAGCAAGGGCCTTGGGGGCCCTAAGACGATCAGACGCCAAGTTTTATAGCGTCTGAGAATCATGGTCCGTCAAATCAGTCAAAGTCCGTACATCTAATTCATTGACAGCAAGAAATGGATGCAATTAAATTTCGTCTTTGATTTAGAAAACAGTGTAGACCGAGATCAGGCATCGCACTTAGCGGCCCAGATCAGACGCCAAGGTTTGCGCAGCTACTGATCATAATGGTTCGTCAAAGTTCGTACACCTAATTCATTGCTAGCAAGAAATGGATGCGGTTAAATTTCCTGGTTGTTTAAGCAAACAGTGTAGACCAAGATCAGATGTAGCATTTGGCGGCCCAGATCAGACGACACGTTTTGCAGCGTCTGATCATTTTAGTCTACACTGTTTGACTATGTCCCACAAATAGGACGCTAGGCATATATGGATTAAATATCTGGGTTAAATATCTGATCTGCCAGTGGATCTACACTATCTGCCAATGTCCCACAAGTGGGACTCAAGGCATATATGTGTTAAACCTTTGATCAAGATCTACACTGTTTGCCAATGACCCAACAATTGGGCGCTAGGCATATATGTGTTAAACCATTGACCAAGTTCTACACTGTTTGCCGTAATTAGAGATTCTTTGAGATCTTCTATAAATTAGTCATGTTGTGTGCACTCATTAGAACTGTCTCAATGAAGTGTATGAAAAGATTGTTTTATATTCTTTTAGAACTGAACTTAAAATTTTTATATATATCAATCGTTATCAATTAGTGATCACGACAAACAGAGATACTATGAAAATGCACAACTACCCCAACATCCAGGACACAACCGGGAATTTCCCGGACAAATTAACTTCAGAAATGGACCCCTAAAATATTCAAAATGAAAAATATCTTTTAATAATCTTTTAGAATGGAGCTAATACTTTTATTTGATACTAATTTTATTAATTTCTGACGACCCGAAGTTGAGATATTAGGGTTAACGCACCACTACCCCAAAATCCAGGACAAAATCCGAGAATTTCCCGGACAAATTAACTAAATAAATGGACCCCTAAAACGTTTAAAAAGTAATTATTTTTTAATAATCTTTTAGAATGGAGCTTAAAATTTTATTTGATACTAATTTTATTAATTTCTGACCACCCGAAGTGGAGAAATTAGGAATAACGCATCACTACCCCCCATTTCCCGGACAATTCCCGGCGATTTCCCGGACAATTCCCGGACATTAGTGTTCGCCGACTGTCAGCCTCGTTTTCGCCCCATTAAACAACTTCCGGAAGACAGATGGAAGAAAAATGGTCAGATCGATCTAAGCTTTAAAGTATGTAGGGCTGTATGTTAATTTTCTTGGTCAGATTCTCTACCGTAGAGCTCACTTCGTTCGCGATGCGCTTCGCGCATCGCGAGCTGTGCTCGCTATAAGTCTATCTATATTTTCTGTAACTTTAAACAAATCTCGCAGCCTCAGAGGCATTTAAACAGCCGATTTTGTAATTTTGTAGGTAAACAAGATTCGCGTCAATCTGACAGCTCTTTATTTACATTGGAAAATGTGCGCGTGCTTCCGGTTACGTCACTAATGTCACGTAATCCAATCAGCTGTTAAATCAAAACAAATCAGCCATCCTTTTGAAGTTTAACCTCAGTATCAATTAATACCTTTCGGTATTAAAATACCGAAGGTATTAACATAAAATTTCACGACAAACACGATTTTGGGGTTATTTTTTCATTTTGTTGCCTATTTAACGAGATCGTCGCGCTATCGCGCGACTCTATATATAGGGAGTGCACCTAGCATAGCAACGTGCGCTACGCGCGCCTTGATTCTTATTCTACAGGCATTTCCTGGGGACCGCTATACTGGAAGTGTTCCAATTATTGTAGGTATAAATATACTATTGCCTTGATTGGGGGTTCTAAAAGACAGCAACAGCATGTGTTTTACTAGAGAAAAAAGAGCACAAGAAAACTACAGTATAACTTCAGTAACTCGGAACACCTCTGGGGAAATAAAAATTTGTTCGAGATGGGGGCAGTTCGAATTACTGAGGTTTAGCCATAGTGCCAGGTCATAAGACATAACGGGGATCACCCCAGGATATCGTTACGATTTTCTGTAAAATAAACGTATGTTGTGTTTGCTCATTAGAATCGCCATGAGGCGATTCTAATGAGTACACACATCATTCCTTTTCAAGATTAACTGAGAAAAGTTTCATGTTATCTTTAATATACGGATATCTGAAGCTTTGGACAATATTCTCAAGGGACTCCATAACTAGTTCGAGTAAGGCATGGTCAACGACTTGTCTGGTGTCTGGGAATGTGTGACGGCCGTAAAAAGTCTCCCTGCCCTACATCATAGTGTAGTTTATATTTTCTTGTCCTTTGGGATCATTGATTGTATTGTTGAATTTTGGGAATATTTGAGGGTCACTGATGAGGCCTAATTGGCCGAAACTAGCTTATATGGCCCAGAAAACCACCGGATAACCTTTGACGTCACTACAGCTGGTGTCTAGGAATGTGTGGCGACGGATAAAATTCTCCCTGCCCTACTTCATAGTGTAGCTTATATTTTCTTGGCCTTTGAGATAATTGATTCCATTGTTGAATTTTGAAAATATTTGAGAGTCACTGATGAGGCCTAATTGGCCGAAACTAGCTAGTCTGGCCCAGAAAACACGTACACTCCATATTTTCCAGTTGTATGGTGTATTCCTTGCTTCTAAGGATAACCCTTTCTAGAACATATTTGTCACTACAGCTGTTGTTTGGTAATGTGCGCCGGCCGTAAAAAGTCTCCCTGCCCTACATCATAGTGTAGTTTATATTTTCTTATCCTTTGGGATCATTGACTTCATCGTTGAATTCTGAGAATATTTGAGGGTCACTGATGAGGTCTAATTCACCGAAACTAGCTAGTCTTGCCCAGTTATATGGTGTATTCCTTGCTTCCAAAGGATAACCCTTTCTAGAACATATTTGTCGTCACTACAGCTGGTGTCTGGAAATACGTACCGGCGATAAAAAGTCTCCCTGCCCCACATCATAGTGTAGTTTATATTTTCTTGTCCGTCGGGATCATTGATTTCATTGTTGAATTCTGAGAATATCTGAGGGTCACTGATGAGGCCTAATTGGCCGAAACTAGGTAGTCTAGCCCAGAAAACATTTCCACTCCATATTTTCCAGTTCTATGGTGTATTCCTTGCTTCCAAAGGATAACCCTTTCTAGAACATATTTTACGTCCTTACAGCTGATGTCTGGGAATGTGTGGCGGCGGTAAAAAGTCTACCTGCCCTACATCATAGTGTAGTTTATATTTTCTTGTCCTTTGGGATCATTGATTTCATTGTTGAATTCGGAGAATATTTGGGTCACTGATTGGGCTAATAGGCCGAAACTAGCTAGTCTGGCCTAGAAAACATGTGCACTCCATATTTTCCAGTACTGTGGTGTATTCCTTGCTTCCAAAGGATAACCCTCTCTAGAACAGATTTGACGTCACTACAGCTGGTGTCTGGGAATGTGTGGCGGCGGTAAAAAGTCTCCCTGCCCTACATCAGTGTAGTTTATATTTTCTTGTCATTTGGGATCATTGAATTCATTGTTAAATTCTGTGAATATTTGAGGGTCACTGATGAGGCCTTATTGGCCGAAACTAGCTAGTCTGGCCAAGAAAACATTTACAATCCATATTTTTCAGTTCTATGGTGTATTTCTTGCTTACAAAGGATAACCCTTTCTAGAACACATTATCCGTGTTTGTGTCGCACCTAACATCAAAGCACTGAGAGCACTGGGGATTCGATTGTCACTATGTGTGGGATGGGATTGTCACTGGGTGATGGCTGGGAGTCCTGGACTAAGACTTAACCAATTTTGTACCACATCACGAAAACACGCCTATATCATTTCGATCCCCTTGAACCCCACTTTTATATGGTAAAACTGCGGTTTACAGGTGTAAACCTTAATTTTTAGCTCACCTGAGCCGAAGGCTCATGTGAGGTATTAGTATACCACGAGCCGTCGTCCGTCGTCCACACTTTCAACGAAGTATATCTCTGGAACCAGTGGGCCGGCCTTGATCAAATTTCATATGAACCATCATCAGGTAGGGGGAAAGGCTGTATTAGGTTTTCGTGCAGATGGGATGAGAACTCTGGTTGCCACAGCAACAAAGAGCTCCGTAGGCTTAACATAGGAAAAAGGTTGTCATCACTCTAGCTCCGTCAATTTTTTTCTGATCGACTTCACTCTTACAGATAACGAGGACAGGCATGAAATCTCGATCAAGTTCGATTTCGGGCTGAATCGGATTATTCACTCAGGAGTTACGTGCCCTTGAGCGTTGAAAAATTGCCTATTGACTTAACATGGGGAGAATGTTGTCATCACCGTAGCTGCTTCAATTATTTTCAGATTGGCTTTATTCTTGCAGATAACCAGCACAGCCATGAAATCTCGGTCAAGTTCGATAACTGGCAGAATCGGATCATTCACTTAGGAGTTATCTGCCCTTGTGTGTTTTTGCATTAGGGTTAATGGGAATTTCAAAAATGTATATCTTAAAGACTACTTGGCCAACTTTGATCAAATTTCATGTGTCGCATTATTGGGCAAGTGGAAAGGCTTCATTAGGTTTTCAGGCAGATCTGAGTGGAACTCTGGTTGCCATGGCAACATCTAGCTCCCATAGACTTCACATAGGAAAAAGCTTGTCATCACTCTAGCTCCGTCAATTTTTTTCTGATCGACTTCATTCTTGCAGATAACCAGTACAGGCATAAAATCTCGGTCAAGTTCGATTTTGGGCCGAATCAGATAATTCACTCAAGAGTTACGTTCCCTTGAGCGCCCGAAAAATTGCCTATTGACTTAACATGGGGAAAATGTTGTCATCACTGTAGCTGCTTCAGTTTTGTTCGGATTGGCTTTGTTCTTACAGATAACCAGCACAGCCATGAAATCTCGGTCGAGTTCGATAATTGGCAGAATCGGATCATACACTTAGGAGTTACCTGCCCTTGTGCATTTTTGCATAAGGGTTAATGTGAATTTCAAAAATGTATATCTTGAAGACTACTTGGCCGACTTTGATCAAATTTCATGTGTAACATTATTGGGCCAGTGGAAAGACTGCATAAGGTTTTCATGCAGATCTGAGTGGAACTCTGGTTACCATGGCAACATATAGCTCCCATAGACTTAACATAGGAAAAAGCTTGTCATCACTCTAGCTCCGTCAATTTTTTTCTGATCGACTTCATTCTTGCAGATAATAAGGACAGGCATAAAATCTCGGTTAAGTTCGATTTGGGGCAGAATCGGAATATTGACCTCGGAGTTACGTGACCTTGAGCGACAAAAAATTTGCCCATAGACTTAACATAGGGAAAATGTTGTGACTACGATAGCGCCTTGAATTTTTTTCAGATCAGCTTCAAACTTGCAGGTAACGAGGACAGACATAAAATCACGGTTAAGTTCGATTTTGGGCCGAATCGGATTATTTGCCTTGGAGTTACCTGCCCTTGAGCATGAAAAAATACGTTGTGACCACGATAGCAACTTTATTTTTATTCAGGTCAGCTTCAAACTTGCAGGTAACAAGGACAGGCATAAAATCCCGGTTAAGTTCGATTTTGGGCCGAATCGGAATAATGACCTCGGAGTTACGTGACCTTGAGCGACAAAAAATTTGCCCATAGACTTAACATAGGGAAAATGTTGTGACTACGATAGCGACTTGAATTTTTTTCAGATCAGCTTCAAACTTGCAGGTAACGAGGACAGACATAAAATCTCGGTTAAATTAGATTTTGGGCCGAATCGGATTATTTGCCTTGGAGTTACCTGCCCTTGAGCATAAAAAAATACGTTGTGACCACGATAGCAACTTTGTTTTTATTCAGATCAGCTTCAAACTTGCAGGTAACGTGGACAGGCATAAAATCTCAGTTAAGTTCGAATCGGAATATTGACCTCGGAGTTACATGACCTTGAGCGACAAAACATTTGCCCATAGAATTTTACGTAGGGAAAATGTTGTGACTACGATAGCGACTTGAATTTTTTTCAGATCAGCTTCAAACTGGCAGGTAACGAGGACAGACATAAAATCTCGGTTAAGTTCGATTTTGGGCCGAATCGGATTATTTGCCTTGGAGTTACCTGCCCTTGAGCATAAAAAAATACGTTGTGACCACGAAAGCAACTTTATTTTTATTCATATCAGCTTCAAACTTGCAGGTAACGAGGACAGGCATAAAATCTCGGTTAAGTTCAATTTTGGGCCGAATCGGAATATTGACCTCGGAGTTACGTGACCTTGAGCGACAAAAAATTTGCCCATAGACTTAATTAAGGAAAATGTTGCGACTACGATAGCGACTTGAATTTTTTTCAGATCAGCTTCAAACTTGCAGGTAACGAGGACAGACATAATATCTCGGTTAAGTTCGATTTTGGGCCGAATCGGAGTATTTGCCTTGGAGTTACCTGCCCTTGAGCATAAAAATATACGTTGTGACCACGATAGCAACTTTATTTTTATTCATATCAGCTTCAAACTTGCAGGTAACGAGGACAGGCATAAAATCCCGGTTAAGTTCGATTTTGGGCCGAATCGGAATATTGACCTCGGAGTTACGTGACCTTGAGAGACAAAAAAATTTGCCCATAGACAAAATGGGAAAATGTTGTGACAGAAATAGCGACTTGAATTTTTAGCTCACCTGAGCCAAAGGCTCCAGTGAGCTGATAGTATACCAAGGCTCCGGAGTCCGTCGTCTGTCGTCCGTCCATCCGTCGTCCACACTTTCAATGAAGCATATCTCAGAAGGCTGTCGACCAATCTTGTTTAAATTTTATGTGTAGCACCATTGGGCAAGGGGAAAGGCTGCATTAGGTTTTGGAGCTAGTCTGGTTCATTTGTTCCTTCATTCTTCTTTCTCTCCATATAGAGATAATAGACCAATGTTAAATTTTAAATCAAAGATTTCTCAGGAACTATAAAAGCTAGAAGCATCAAATTTGGTATTCAATAGAATAATGATGACTTATTTTGTGTAAGAGACATTGGGCTTTCTCAGCTTATTTGTTCATCTGTTCTTTCATTCTTCTTTCTCTCAATTTTGACCAATGTTAAATTTTCGTCAAAGATTTCTCAGGAACTATAGAAGCTAGAAGTCTCAAACTTGGAATGCAATGCAATAATGATGACTTATATCCTGTAAGGGTCAATAGGCTGGATTCTATTAGCAGATTTAGTAGTCAAGTCTGTGAATTGTTAAAACTTAAGTTCCTCAGGTGAGCGGTTTAGGCTCATTGAGCCTCTTGTCTTATTTCTGCTCCTAAATATATATTGTGGGTATTCGTTAGAACCGCCTCGATGAGGCGGTTCTAACGAGTACTCACAATCTATATTTCGAGTAGAAATAAGAAAAATATCACATTTTCACCTTAAAAATTTCTTTTTATAGGTGGTAAGGTTTACAATGTACATGTATAGGCGTGTTTTCGTTATGAGATGGAATCTTCCCCTCCTTAAAAATATCCGTAGTCCATTTCAAAATTTAGTGGTGTCAGGTTGTGTTTTCTGCAATTTTTTTTTTTGCAAAGTGGCTGAACTTTTGACGAACAGTGTAGGCCCTGATCCGACGCCGCGTTCTGTGGCGTCGGATCTAGCCTGCACTGTTTGCCAACTACCCGTTTTGGGGTTTCTGGTACAAAATGGGTGTAGACCCTGATCAGACGCCACGTTATGTGGGATATTAACTGGCTGTTCACTGTTTGTAAAGCCCAGCCTATGATTTCAGCCCAGATTCTATATATAACTTTATCAGGCAATACGCTAAGGCCCCCGCCTATCGGGGCTTGAAGAAATATAATCGGCTGAATGATGCTTCCACGCAGAGCTGCCACCGACCGCACGCGAGTATTGGTAAATCGCTTTGAGGTTCTAAGCCTGCCCAGGAAAAGTGGTGAGTGTCGGACCTCCATTGCTTACAGGCCCTATTGGTTTCATTGGGTGGCAGGGCTTGAGACGTCGATTCATCTCAGTGTTGAGTAAAAGTCCCATAAAATTGGAAGCAACGTCTCCAAAATGACCTCTATAGTGCTGGCGGGGACGTTAAACCTCAATTCACACAAACAAACAGAAGGAATATGCTGATCTCGGTGTGTTAAATTTGACGCTGCTATTGTCTGCAAATGTGATACCAGGATTTCCTACAAATCGGTGACAGTTACGTGGACTTCAGCACTAAAGAGTTTTCTTTGCTTACTAACTTTGGTTCGATTGATAAACAATTGACCAAAAACAAATACATGTTTTATTCGTTTGATTTTAGGTTTCAGGTCCCCGTCAACACTGTATAGGCCATGTTGGAGACGCTGTTTCCAATTTGATGGGACTTTTACCCGACATTGAGATGAAACGACATCTCAAACCCTGTCGCCCAATGAAACCAGTAGGGTTTATAAGCATGGACGGTTCGACTCACACCGCTTTGCCTGGGCTGGCTTAGATCCTCTAAGCGGGTTACCAGTACTCGTGCGTTGTCGGTTTCAGCTCTGCGCGGAAGCATTATGCAGCCCATCTGGTCAGTTTCAGCTCTGCGCGGAAGCATAATGCAGCGCCGGGCCATCTATTTCTTCAAGCCCCGATGAGCGGGGCCGACAAATACATGTATTCTGCAGGTGATCTATACGCTGGACATCGAGCTGGGGAGAGGAGGTGCTGGTGCGGAAACACACTTAGTAAACAGGGTATTTTGCCGGAAGCAATGTGTAACACATCTTGTCCGGGAGGGTGTGATGCCCTGCGAGTCTACAGCACGGGATCCGAAGGTAAGTCCTCTCATTAACCCATATATGTAAATGGAATCTTCCACCTTGTTAGTTTGGAGTGGTTCATTTTCAAGGGTCGCAGGATCGATCCCGGGCTTCTCCAGACTTTCGGATGAGTCTTTTAAACCGTGATCCAGTCTCCGTATGACCTTTGTTGCTGGTGAGTCGTAAAACTCAAACACCCACTCACAAAAATAAATGTTCTTTAAGCAAACAGTGTAGACGCAAAACGCGGCGTCTGATCTGGGTCTGCACTGTTTGCCAAATGTCCAGGAAAATGGTCGCTAGGCATAAATGGGTTAACAAAAACATGTAAAGAATATTTTCAAAAACCCCGCTTCATATTGCGAAAAAAAAAACAAAAAAAAAACGGGTATACAAGGGTTAACATTGTTTTTCCCTATTTTTGTTCAAAATATAATTGTTGGTACCGTACTGTTCACACCATCTCTGATGGGAGCTGTGGGTTAATTGTATCGATTCCTGATCATTGCCTCCACTTCTATTTTACACCGGTTAATTAGAAGTTGACTAGGAACCGACTTTGTTTAGACGGCAAAATTAACTAAAGGTATAGTAGTCGAAGATATGATTGGAATGTTCACCTGCCTTTGGAATTTTTAATAAAGAAAAGGTTATGTAAATTCAGCTGTAAGACCAAAGTTATGATGTACAGCTTGCAGAAAAGTCGGTCCCCGCCCATCGGGGCTTGGAGAAATAGATGGCTGCATGCTGCTTTTACGCAGAGCTGAAACCGACCGAACACGAGAACTGGAAAACCGCTTAGAGGATCATAGAATAGAAGTGAACGCAATGATCAGGAATCGATACAATTAACCCACAGCTCAAGGGAAAGAAACACAAACATGGAATAACTAGACCCTAATGGAAACACCAATAGCGGAACGCCAACAGGACAGTTACCTCCCACAAATTCCAGCCCCCGCCCATCGGGGCTTGAAGAAATAGATGGGCTCCATGATGCTTCCACTCAGAGTTTAAAACCGACCGCACACGAGTACTGGTAAACCGCTTAGAGGATCTAAGCCTGCCCTGGCAAAGCGGTGCGAGTCGGACAGTCCATGCTTATAAACCCTATTGGTTTCATTGGGCGACAAGGCTTGAGATGTCATTTCATCTCAATGTCGGGTAGAAGTCCCACAAAATTGGAAGCAACGTCTCCAAATTACATACAGTGTTGACGGAGACGTTAAACCTCAAATCAAACAAACAAACTTTCCCACAAAATGGCCAATTGACTATTCAAAACAAACAAATATATTGTTTGTTTGTTTGATTTGATGTTTAACGTCCCCGTCAAAACCATATAGGTCATTTTGGAGACGTTGTTTCTAGAAATATAAGCGATACACACACTCTTAGACAAACCATAACAAAAATGACCCGCCTGCCTAGGCAAAGCGGTGCGAGTCATGCTTATAAACTTTATTGGTTTCATTGGGCGACAGGTCTTTAGATGTTATTTCATCTCAATGTCTGGTATAAGTCCCACAGAATTTGAAGCAACGTCTCCAAAATGACCTATACAGTGTTGACGTGGACGTTAAACCTCAAATCAACCAATTAATCTTGCATGTGAAAGTCCATTCCGAATCTTTTTATGGACTTGGCTAATTTGACATATTTTGACAACACCTAAATTGGCCCGCCCTGCCAATCTTATCTGCGACTACAACATGTATAAACAAGGATTTAACTGAACTCATCTGTTCTTATCTCTAGTTGACTAGAAGTTGGCACCTTTTCTACACCGCAACACCCATTTGCGTATTAATACAGGAAATGGCCACTGCACAAACCTTTGGCTGATTGTCAAATCCACGATAATATATATTTGTCAGTTACATATACATGTCATTGAAGCAATTAAAATAAAGTTTAAAGCAATTACCGGAACGCTGCCCGGAACGGAGCGTGGTAGCTCAGTCAGTGTTTAGTGCAGAGGCCCCCGGTTCGATTCCCGGAAGCGGTAATGAAATAGTGGTATCCGAGCATGCTCCTTTGGCATCATTTGCAGGAATGAATGCCACAGAGTGCACCGTTCTTTGGATCGGGACATTTACTGGAGTCCCCCCCTGTGCAGGCAGAATCATCCCCTGTGCAGGTAATAGATTCCTACAGTAATTGCATGGTTACTGTGTTGGCTTTCAGAATGCAACTCTGTAGTGTATGTAATATACACCTGCCTAGAATGTCCGCGAGGGTGTATGGCAGTGTATTGAGACAGAAAGAAAAGTTATCAGAAGTACATGCATATTTGCTCTCACGCTTGCAAAATAACATAAATTCGTGGTTTACATGATGTTGACTTCGCCCTCATCTAGTTGAATTGAAGGCAATGGTCAGGAATCCATACAGTTAACCCACAGCTCCCATCAGAGACACCACAGGGAAAGAAGCACAAACATGAAACAACAGATCCTAATGAAAACATCAATAGCGGAAAGCCAAAAGGACAGTCACTTTCCCACAAAATGGCCAATTGGTTATCCAAAACAAAATATAATCTATACACTCACTCAAAGACAAACCATAACAAAAAGAAACCGCGACAGAAGAACCGCCTTGGAACGGTCAGTGAAACGAATTCCACTGGGGAATTGGGGTGGGGTGTGGGGGTGGGGGTGGGGGTGTCGTTGGGGGATGGGGGGTGATCAAATCGATTTTTTTGGCTAGGCCACAATCCTCGCACTTACTTCCGTCGCGATTTAGACAACTCGAAAAGGCTTTTTATTTTTCATTAGGTTAACCTAGAAATTCAATGTGAAATAAAAAGGTTAACCTAAAATGCGAAATGATAGAAACCGTAAATATATGCATGTTGTGCATGTAGTTGCAAGTGAAAGATCGGTAGTTGTTTTTGTGTCATATTGGAGAGGACTTTTTAATCTGTGACTGTTATAAACTTACATATTAACCCTTCTCTTGCTGAATATTCATTTTAGCCACACCCGTCGCTGACTTTGAACCAATCAGATTACTTGATGTAATTTATTCCTACAAATTCATAAATTGAATGTCAAACAGTGTAGATCCAGATCAGATGGCTTCTGAAGAAGCCATCTGATCTGGATCTACACTGTTTGCAAAGACAGGGCAAGATAAGGGTTAACTGACATGTTATTACAACATACGCATGGGAAGTTTTGTCATTTTAGTACTGCGCAAATTAATGTGTGCTCAGCGTAAACTCAAGCTTTTTGTAAAAGCTAATACTCATTATAAAGAATATCATCGAGCCAGTTCGGTCATCGACCAGACTATGGTAGCGAAAGTCAAACTGCGCATGTTCTTTCACCGGTGTGATCGAACGACATCTGGTAGATCTTTGGTAAACAAACATGGCAGCCCCCTTGTCACGATTGGAATTTTTGGACGACGAGGAAGATCACCATTTTGAACACTGCAGAAATAGCAGTGCCGACTTTAGCTTTCATGTTGTGCATATTTTACATCTTTTTACAAATAAACATGCTTTAACAACACTTAAAATGTGTATTTTCCCTTGAGCCAACGGATTTCATCACGAAAACACGCCTATATTATTTTGACCCCCTTGAACCCCACTTTTATATAGTTAAACTGGGGTTTTCAGGGGTAAACATTATTTTTCTTATTTCTGCACAAAAACATAGATTCGGCCGGCTACTCGATAGAACCGCCTCATCAAGGCGGTTCTATCGAGTTCCCACAGTCTATGTTTTGAGCAGAAATAAGAACAGACTCGCAATTTTAATAAGAAAATGTTCATCTTTTGGTGGTAAAATATTCCAATATATTTGTATAGGCATAATTTCGCCGCCATCTTGTACACTGTTTACCAGAGAAACCAACGCTTTAGTTTGGTTGGACCGGAGTGACGTCAAGACTTTCCCGCCATTCAACCGGACTGAGTTCGATCACACTTTGGTTAACCGTTGGTTATGTAACCATGGTTAACCACGGTTCGTGATCGAATTGCCTCATTTTTATGCCCCCAACTTCGAAGAAGTTGTGGGGGCATATTGGTTTTGCCCTGTTCGTCCGTCCGTCCTTCTGTCCTTCCAGCCGTCCCGCTTTTTTACTGCATAGCATAACTTAAGAACCATGGGTGCAAGGTTTTTGAAATTTCATATATGGATTTCTTATGAAAAAATAATTGACCCGTGTTTTTTTTCCTCGTCAGGATTATGCCTCTTTCTTGAGTTATGCCCCTTTGCAAAAAATACTTTGAAATCTTGTAAGTAAGATATCTCAAAAATTGTTCGAGCTGTTGCCATGAAACTTTACAGACTGATTTGGGATGATGAGTAGATGAACTGATTAACTTTTGAAAAAAAAAAAACGATTTTTTTCATCGAGTTATGGCCCTTTGAATTTTTTTGCGTTTTAAGCTTGTGAGCAAGATAACTAAAAACTGTTTGAGCTATTGCCCTGAAACTTTACAGGCTGGTTCAGGATGATGAGTAGATGAACTGATTAACTTTTGAGAAAAATCCGAATTTTTTTCTTGAGTTATGGCCCTTTGATTTTTTTTTTTTTTCATTTTAAGCTTGTAAGCAAGATAACTAAAAAACTGTTTGAGATATTGCCCTGAAACTTCTCAGAATGGTTGGGGATGGTGAGAAGATGAACTGATAAACTTTTGACAAAAATCCATTTTTTTTCTTGAGTTATGCCCCTTTGAAATTTTGCGCGTTTGAAGCTTGTATGCAAGGTATCTCAAAAACTGTATGAGCTATTGCCCTGAAACTTTACAGGCTTGTTAAGGATGATGAGTAGATGAACTGATTAACTTTTGAAAAAAAAATCCGATTTTTTTTCTTCAATTATGGCCCTTTGAATTTTTTTTTTGCGTTTTAAGCTTGTTAGCAAGATAACTAAAAAACTGTTTGAGCTTTTGCCATGAAACTTTACAGACTGGTTTGAGATGATGAGTAGATGAACTGATTAACTTTTGAAAAAAATCTGAAGCTTTTTTCTTGAGTTATGGCCCTTTGATTTTTTTTTTTGCGTTTTAAGCTTGTAAGCAAGATATCTGAAAATTTGTTCGAGCTATAGCCCTGAAACTTTACAGAATGGTTGGGGATGATAAGATGAACTGATTAACTTTTGACAAAAATCGAATATTTTTTCTTGAGTTATGCCCCTTTGAAATTTTGCGCGTTTGAAGCTTGTAAGCAAGATATCTCAAAAACTGTATGAGCTATTGCCCTGAAACTTTACAGGATGGTTCAGGATAATGAGAAGATGAACTGATTAACTTTTGAAACAAATCCAAATTTTTTTCTTCAGTATGGCCCTTTGAATTTTTTTTGCGTTTAAGCGTGTAAGCAAGTTAACTAAAAACTGTTTGAGCTATTACCCTGAATCTTTACAGAATGGTTGGGGATGGTGAGAAGATGAATTGATTAACTTACGACAAAAATCTGATTTTTTTTTTCTTGTCAGGATTATGCCCCTGTCTTGAGTTATCCCCTTTGCAAAAATACTTTGAAATCTTGTAAGCAAGATATCTCGAAAATTGTTAGAGCTTTTTCTCTGAAACTTTACAGACTGGTTTGGGATGATGAGTAGATGAACTGGTTATTTTTTTAAAAAGATCCGAAATTTTTTTCTTGAGTTATGGTCCTTAGAATTTTTTTTGCGTTTAAGCTTGTAAGCAAGAAAACTATAAAACTGTTGAGCTATTGCCCTGAAACTTTACAGAATGGTTGGGGATGATGAGAAAATGAACTGACTAACTTTTGACAAAAATCCAATATTTTTCTCTTGAGTTATGCCCATTTGAAATTTTGCGTGTTTTAAGCTTGTTAGCAAGATACATGTATCTCAAAAATGTCTGAGCTATAGCCCTGAAACTTTACAGGCTGGTTCAGGATGATGAGTAGATGAACTGATTAACTTTTGAAAAAAAAATCCGAAATTTATTTCTTCAGTTATGGCCCTTTGAAATTTTTGTGTTTTAAGCTTGTAAGCAAGATAACTAAAAATTGTTTGAGCTATTGCCCTGAAACTTTTCAGAATGGTTGGGGATGATGAGAAGATGAACTGATTAACTTTTGACAAAAAATCCATTTTTTTTCTTGAGTTATGCCCCTTTGAAAAATTGCGCGTTTGAAGTTTGTAAGCAAGATATCTAAAAAAAAACTGTTTGAGCTATTGCCCTGAAACTTTACTGGCTGGTTCAGGATGATGAGTAGATGAACTGATTAGGTGAACTTTAATGCATTTGCATTTTTGGGTAACTACAGGCATGCTTGCTTAAGACAGGTTGCTCGCTTAATAGAGGTGGACACTAAGGCAGGTTTGACTGTATCTCTAAAACTGTATGAGCTATTGTCCTGTAACTTAAAACACTGGTATGGTGTGATAAATAAATGGCCTGATTAACTTCCGTTTTTCTTGTGTTATGTTTGTTCTAAAATTTCAGCATTGCACCAAAATAAAAAAAAGATACCTCAATTACTGTTAGGGACAAGCACTGTTAGGGTCAAGCAGTGTTAGGGTCAAGCAGTTGGGGGCATTGTGTTTCATAAACACTGCCTCTAGTTACTAGTAGGGTCACAGTTCTGAAACGGAAGGTCAGGTGTGGTTTTACTACGTGTACTCTTTCACAAGATATGTGACCAATCGGTTCATAATGGCACACATGGACAAATATATGACAATGGAATCTCCCACCTTATAAGTTTGGAGTGGCCCATTTCCAAATATAGGGTTGCAAGGTTTGTTTTGTTTGCGGTAAGTTTTGTAAAGATGTATGTACAGGTACTTAAAACAAACTGTGAAGACCCACAGCCGCGTCTGATCTGAATCAGAATCAGAATCAGAATCAGAATTGTTACTGGTGACACGTCAAATGACATTCATACACCAGGACCTGATGTGGGAAGTTAGTCCCTAGCTCTAATCAAAGAGGTAAATTTAGCTACACACTCATCAGCACCTTCAGCTGTCGAAATAATCGAATCGGGAAGGGCATTCAAATCTCTAATGGTTCTGGGGAAGAACGACTCTTTATAAATGTCAGTTCTTGCGCTAAGGGTCTGAAACGCCAACGAATGGTAATTTCTACAGTATCTAGCTGGGGGAACAAGGTCATCTGTTGGAATGCTGGCAGCACCCTTTAGACCTTTGTATAAAAGGATTAGCCTACTGTCTTTTCTCCTTTTCTTGAGAGACTCCCATTTTAATTTTCCAAGTATTCCAGTCATGCTCCCAGTTTCAAAGCAGTAATTGCCTGTTACAAATCTAGCAGCTGTATTCTGAACTTTCTCAATTTCATCGTTAAGGACCACTCCACTGGGGTCCCAGATACAACTACCATATTCCAAGATTGGGCGAACAAGACCTTTATATGCTGCCTCTTTTACATCCTGCGGGCACTGATGAAGATTTCGCCTCAGGAAACCAAGCGTTCTATTTGCCTTAGTACACATGTTGCTAATATGAGTATTCCATCTCAAGTTGTGTGAGATTGTCACTCCAAGGTATTTAATGGAGTCCACATTCTCGAGGACCGTTCCCTCTAAGGTGTAAGAAGCCTCAACTTTATTAGATCTCTTCCTAGTTATCTGCATAATATTGCATTTAACTGGCTGAAATCTCATGCCCCATTTACGTGCCCAACATCCTAATCTATCTATGTCAGCCTGAAGTTTCAATGAGTCATCTGTATCTCTAATTTCCCGGTAACAAACACAGTCATCTGCGAACAGTCTTATTTCTGAGTCAATGTCAGTGGAAATATCATTGATGTACAGGGAGAACAAAAGTGGACCAAGAACGGTCCCTTGCGGGACTCCAGACAAAACTGGAGCCCACTCCGAAGATTCACCATTAACAACAACCCGCTGTTTTCTGTAGCAAAGAAAGGAATCTATCCATTTTAGGGTCTTTCCCCCAATTCCATAACCAAATAACTTAGATTTAAGTAGTTCATGAGGAGGGGTGTCAAAAGCCTTCTCGAAGTCCAGAATAAATGTGTCCACCTGTCCCCCTTTGTCCAAGATTTTTGCCCAGTCATTAATAACTGTGCTTAGCTGAGTTTCACAACTGTGCCTTTTCCTAAATGCATGTTGTCTGTCTGACAAAAGTTTATGTTCGTCCAAGTGGGCCATGATGTTTGAGCAGACTATATGTTCCAGCAATTTACACAGAACACAAGTCAGAGACACAGGGCGATAATTGCGGGCAAGAGCCCTATCTCCTTTTTTGAAGAGTGGACAAATGTTTGCTAAGAGCCATTCTTTGGGGATTTCACCCGTATCAAGAGACTGTTGAAACAAGTGTGCGAAAACTGGACCCAACTCATTTGCTAGTTCCTTCAGGACTCTGGGATGAAGCTCATCAGGTCCTAAGGCCTTACTGGGGTTTAAGCCTTGAAGTAATTTGATCACTCCTGCAGCTGTCACAACAATATTATTCATGAATGGGGCCGATCTTCCAGTTAATAGACCTCCGTGAACTCAGTTTTATTAAATGCATCATTGAATTGACCAACTAGTTCCTCTGCCCTTTCAGAGTCTGATTCAGCAACCCCGTCCCCTCCTCTTTTATTAAGGGGCGGGATACCTTGCCGGTCTTTCTTCTGGCTATTAATATATCTGTAGAAGTCTCTGGGATTTGCCTTTACATCACCTACCAAGTTATTCACATACAAATCATGCTGATTTTTTATATCAGTCTTGATTTTACGTCTCAAGTTTTCAAATTTTGTCCGGAGTTTACCACTTCCCGTCTTTTTTGCCTTTGCATGAATCTTATTCCTTCTGCGAATTTTCCTTCTTATCTCTGGAGTGATCCAGGGAATAGAAGATACAGCCCTACTAGTTTTTGAGGGGATATGATTTTCGGCCGAAGTATGAATGAAAGAAGTTATCATATCAAAATTCTCCTGTACAGACCGAGCATCTGAATGACCATTAAAGTAATTCTCCTTTGCAAATCTGAGTGCATCCTTCCTCATAGTTTCATAGTCACCTTTCTGATATGAGTACACCTTCCTCCGAGGTTTCTTTATTGGTGGGATGTGAATTTTTAAATATCCGGAGGCAACATCGTGGTCACTTAGTTTATCTGGGGAATGAATGTCTTCGAATTGTCCTGGCAAAGTCGTAAGGATCAGATCCAATGTGTTCTTATCACGAGTGGGGAAGTTAACAATTTGTTCAAGGCCATGATCGTTCATAATGTCAATTAATATTTGTCCTTCCGACTGACTCAGCATTGTGCCTTGTTTGCTGAGCCTGTCGGGCCAAGCAATGTCCCTGAAGTTGAGGTCACCTAGAACATGTACAGCCGGGAGTTTTTTACCCTTATGCTGCGATTTAATGCAATCCAGTTGGTCTTTAAACAACTGGAAGTTTTCGATTGTACCATTTGGTGGTCGATACCAACTTGCTACGAAGTGGGAAGTTTTATTTGCAAAAACCTTAACCCAGACCGATTCGGTGCCATTCTCAAGTTCCATGAAAGGCATGTGAGGGATGTCTCTATGAATGAGCAACATCACCCCACCGCCATGAGAGTTCCTATCTTTTTTGTATGCACTGTATATCTGTGTATGCACTGTATGACAATGTCTAGAAAAGTAGTTAACGCCATGCTGGAATCATTTTACAAGTATAATATTCGCCATATTTGCTGGCTCCCAGCTTGCACATTGTCAAAATTGGAAAAACAGGTAACCAGACCCCCCTGACCTTGAAAGGTCAGGGGGTCTGGTTACCTGTATTTACAACACTTATAATCTTCAGACTAGGAACCAGCAGATAATGCAATTACGGTGAATACACTTTCTGATGTTCGCACTCTCAACTATATTTGCAGACACAAAACTCCAGGAAATAAATCCGATATACAATGACATCGAAATAAGAGGGCTAAGGCCAGTTCGGATAGTTTTTGTGTTTACCGTGGCGGGCAGGGCTGTACGGCAGGTCAAAAGATTGTTAAAAGCTATCTACAACAAGGAACACTACTACTATTTTCATGTAGACAGCGTGAGTTGTAGTCAGAATCTTATATGGGTGTGAGGGGTGGATGAAAATATCCGCCCCGAGGGTCACTGTCCGGCATCACGATGCCGGACAGTGATCCCTAGGGACGGATTTTCCTATCCACCCCTTTTCTTGCATACCTTCTATTTCTTAGCGCGGATTTTTAATGCTGCAGTCACTTCGCTTACCGACGGGTGCTATATTGTGATAACACTGCAGTAATGTTTAGTGACGTCACGGTCACGTGCTGTGACGCGTAATCAACCCCAGTGCATTTATCAAACACGTGATTATATTCGAATGTGGGTCGGAACACCTGAGTCAGAACATAAATTTCTATCCTAGGGTAAAATCACGGATTTCCTGTTCTGGTGTGCAAGAACAAGTGTATCCTCTGTTAAGTAGCCATTCCGGAAAACCTCCAGAACTTTAGTTTCATTCCAAAACCACGCCTATACAAATGCATTGTAAGTTTTACCGCCGAAAAAGAAAATAAGATGAAAAAATATGATATTTCTCTTATAATAATACATTGCGGGTACACCGTAGAACCGTATCAACGAGTACTTACAATCTATATTTTAGAGTATAAAAAAGAAAAATAAGGTTTATCCCTGTAAATCCCAGTTTTACTACTTTATTTGAAAGTGGGGTCTAAAGGTATCCATCACGAAAACATACCTGTATAATTTTGACCCCATTCAACACCACTTTTGTTTACTAAAACTGGGGTTTACATGGGTACACATTGTTTTTCTTGTGTCTGCTCTAAAATATTGATTGTGGGTACTCGTTAGAACCGCCTCGAGGCGGTTCTTACGTGAAACTTCAATCTATATTTTGAGCAGAAATATGAAAAAAATCACAATTTTTTATCTTAAAATTTTCGATTTTTTTTTTCAGAGAGAAAATTTACACTTTATTTGTATAGGCGGGCTGCCGTAATGAGAATTATATTGGCGTGTTCTCGCGATGTGAATTGAGGTTTTACGTCCCCGTCCATACTATTCAAGACATTTTGGAGACGTTGCGATGAAATAACATAAAAAACCTTACGCCCAAAACCAAAAGAGTTTATATGCAGGGACGTTCTGCCTCGTACAGTTTTGCCTTGGAAGGCTTAGCCTTCTAAGCGGTTTACCAGTACTCATGTGCTGTCAGTTTAGTTTATACTAATTTATTTTAGTTCGATTGCGATGAAAGCTTCAAGCTTATTGAATCACTCTCGAACCCTCATTTCGGGTGTTTTCACGCGCGCGCGAGAGAGAGGCAGTGGCTTTTACACCACTGCTACCCATTCACACCTGGACGGAGAGGGGCAGTGTCATTTCGTGTCTTGCCCAAGGACACACCTCGATACCGGTGGACGGATTCGAACGAACAACCTCTCGATCATAAGTCGAACGCGCTAACCACTGCGCTATCGAGGCTGACCAAATATAAGGCCATATATATATAATATTCTGTCAGTTTCAGCTCTGCCTGGAAGCATCTTGCAACCAAGTCTGTTTCTCAAGGCTCTAAGAACTGGCTGATTGTTAAATTAAATGGGCTTATTGTTCAGGAGACGGAAATTTATCAGTTACACCCTGTATTAATTGCATTGTAACAGACTGACCTGATGAAGATATGCTATCTCAGGACAAGTGAGCTTTATCAGGTTAATGTGAGATTGCACTTCTATGAACTGGTCTACCTGAAAAACTGGCAAAACTGTAAGAGTTTACCATGGGATTAACTGATAAAACGAATACTAGGTTGGTGTCATTTGATATCAAGTTTATCAGGCAAGGCTTCGAGAACGCAAACCTCAAAATTCTACATGCGTTCTCGAAGCCTTGCCCGATAAACTTGATATCAATAGACACGAATCTGGTATTCTCTATATCTGAGTTGCTTTGTGACCTAATGTAGACGAAAAATGTTGATAACTTAAGACAGCTGACTGTATCTATATCAGTTTTTATTAGGCCTAAAAATAGCCGTGTTTCACCCGACCGACCCTGACTGCAATTTTAATAGCCATCCAGAAAAAAAAGAGTGTCTTACCTACCGAACTTAATATTTTCTAATACTTATTTATAAAATATCATAAAACTGTCAGAAAAGCAAATCTAATACTTAAAACCCTGTCCTGATTCTCTTAACTTCATTGTTTGAATGTTTTCTGGTAATATGGCTGGAATTAAGCCCTTTTAAAGGTCTTTGCTCTTTTTCCATCAAATAAAAAAATGACAAAAAGATAAAACAAATTAATCGACATACCGACTCTATTTTTTTGGCATGTTAGCGGAAACACAGCTATTTTTGATGCAGTAAATCAAGCTATTTTGAAATAACAGAAAAGCGAAGTATTAGCCTAAAGTAAATTTACATAGGACTCTGCCCACGCAGAGAATCTAACAATGTTATGCACAGTTGCAGCCTTGGAACGGTCCTTCGTACTAAAGATCCATTTCCTTTCCCTTGTTTAACTAGGGCGTTTCCAATAAAAATAGACCTCAAGGTATGGTACCCCAGAAAAAACCCATTTTAAATCCATCTAAAATGGATATTTTGGATGTGACATTTTCTGATAGAAACAATCAATCATAGATAAAAAATGTGTTTGTGCACATTTATTTATTTGCTTCTTATGAGGACTTGTATCTCTAGATTTGTTTCAAGTTACCCCCAAAGGAGCAGTCTCTATAAGGCTGTTTTCATGGCCACAACCGATTTCCTTTAAACTTTGTAGCTTTAAATTGGTATATATTGACTGTCTAATGGTGAATTTTTAGACTCTTTGGTCCACTGATTTTTGCTGTATACACTATTAAAGTGGGTGGGGTAATGTCACCCCATCAAGGGTATACCAACAAAAATGCTTTTATTTTTGTTCAAAGTGCATGACTGGAGGCGATGTTTGCCGTATGCTTACTAACCTTTTAGGCATAACAGCCGGTGATAACAGTCTTATAAATATCAAACAAGAGATGAGTTTATACCCGCTTGTACGTTGTACCCAAATATTAGTAATTTTTATTCCCCAACTTTACGAAAAACCACAACACCTTTACAGTTTTCAACTTATTTCAAAGATCTTTCATAAATATATTGTTGATGTAATAGTCATTCTAGGTATATGTCAGAATTATAGTTAGTTCATAAAACTTAATGAGTTACCTGCCCCTGAAATGGGATTTTACCCAATTTTTTTAAATCGCAGTGCATTTATCCGTTTGTAGTACTCACAACTTCATTTGAAAGTGAATAAACCGATTTCATGCAAATATTATTAAAAAGATGTGGACAAGGAAGTCATTTGATTTAATAGTGCATGCTAGTATTTCTTTTCTTTTTTTTTGGTTATTTATGTACTCTTAATTTCCAGGTGCAAATGGAACATTTGTCAACTGTCAAACATTTGTGACCACCAAAGCAGGCTTTGCTCATGGTGTGGAACCTCATTTTAGACTGATACTGTGTTTAAATATAAGCCTGTATGGTCTCACGACATGTTTAAGAATTTGTTAATTTACTGATCTTCCTCTGAATCGCTAGATGTACTCCATGTGTTAACAGCAGCATCATAAACAAAATCAGTATGTTCCCGGCTTGGTTTTGCTTCACTATTTTCTGTTTTGTACCGGTAATATCCCAAATACCAGAGAACAGAAGCCACTTGTGCGCAACATCACACGGTACGAGCTCCACTTCTTCACCCACAATACCATTCAGTGATTGGGTTCAGTCCTTCTGTATATTCAACCCACATGTTATATGTTTTATTAGACGTGTGGCGAGAACATATATGTGCTTTGAGAACACCATCTTGTTTGTGTGCCATTATCTCACATGATCCATTGTCGTAAAAATGTTCATCTGTGTAGGAATTTGGCTTGTTTCAGCTGGTAAATACCCAGTTTCAAATCCCTGAGTTCATCCTCAGTCATCTCTGGGAAATTCTCAAGTTTCTCATCATCGATCTTTTTCCAAATAACCCATTTTTTATCCCAGCCATTTTTCGTTGCGCCTGCTATTAGCATGGCGGGATATAGGCGCCCGGTTTTCCGTCCGTTCGTTCGTCAGTAGCGTTCACCCTAATGGTCAAGTTTATTTCTCAAGAACTATAAGAGCTTCATTATTGACACTTGGTACAAACTTGTATCTGGGGATGACAACTTACATGCAAGCATCCATATTTGACCTTGACCTACATTTCATGGTTATCTGACTTCGTAAAACATTGCGACCACCCTAGCTTTCACCCTAATGGTCAAGTTTATTTCTCAAGAACTATAAGAGCTTTATTAATGATACTTGTAACAAACTTGTATCTGGGGATGGTCACTTAAATGCAAGCATCCATATTTAACCTTGACCTATATTTCATGGTTCACTGACTTTGTAAAATATTGCGACCACCCTAGCTTTCACCCTAATGGTCAAGTTTATTTCTCAAGATTTATAAGAGCTTCATTAATGATATTTGGTGCAAACTTGAATCTGGAGATGGCAACTTAAATGCAAGCATCCATATTTGACCTTGACCTAAATTTCATGGTTCACTGACTTTGTAAAATATTGTGACCACCCTAGTGTTGGCCGTAATGGTTAAGTTCATTTCTCAAGAATTATTAGAGCTTCATTAATGATACTTAGTACAAGCTTGCATTTGAGAATGGGATCTTTTGAGCAAGTATCTATGTTTGACATTGACCTACATATCATGGTTCAATTACTTTGCGCCCCCACAGGCCTTAGCCTTCGGCGGAATTCACGTTACAACCTTATCCTGCAGCTTATTTGGAGTTTTTGCTAGGTCCATCATTCTTCTAGCAATTACTTTGCCTGAATCTTTGCTTGTTACCAAAGGTGGTCTTAATGCATTGCATAATGAGCAAACAATCCTTACATAGTCGCCAACATATGGTATTTGACTACTGGGCATTGTGTTGCTAAGGGCTTTCCACTTTTTAATTCTCCCATTAGCTGATTCGACAACCCATCTCACCTTTGTAACTAGCCTTGACTCATTCGCCTCTTCAGTCGTATGTTGCTTCTGAGATTTGTTTAGGCAGTGAGGCATATGAGAATTGATTCCAAAATTCTTTAGTATATCTATAGCATCCCCGAAGCCTCGGTCTACAACGAGAACATCATCTTCTTTACACTAGTCAGTAATATTTTCTGCATTAGTCTTTAACATGTGTTCGGTAATTTCGGTGTGTTTTACCCATCTGCAAGATATGGTCCCATCTCAGTCAAAATGTAACCATCAGTGGCCACAAGCATCATAGGTTTCAGCAAAGGCTGTCCTTTATGTACGGAATAAGATCTTCTCTGAAATGAGTAGTTTCCACTCTTCTCAATATATATGTATGTTCCATCAGCCACTGCGACTGCAACATCAGAATTTGAATCCCCAAAAAGGACATTTGCAAAAGTTGATGTATGATTCAGGGATGTTAGAGAAATACTAAAGGGTGATGAAATCAATTCTCATATGCTTCACTTCCAAACCAAATCTCAGAAGCAATATACGACTGAAGAGGCGAATGATTCAAGGCTAGGTACAAAGTGAGATAGGTTGTCGAATCACCAAATGGGAGAATTACAAAGTGGAAGGCCCTGCCAACAAAATATCAAATAGTAAAATACCATATGTTGGCGACTATGTAAGAATTGTTTGCTCGTTTTACAATGTGTTTAGACCACAAGGACTGAACCCAATCACTGGATGTAATGTTGGTGAAGAAGTGGTGCTCGTACCGTGGGATGTTGTGCTCATGTGCTTGCTAGCATGCACTATTAAATGAAATGACTTCTTTGTCCACATCTATTTAATTATATTTGCATGGAATCGGTTTATTCACTTCCAAATGAAGTTGTGAGTACTACAAATGGATAAATGCACTCTGATTTAAAAAATGGGTAAAATCCAATTTCAGGGGCAGGTAACTCATTAAGTTTTATGAACTAACAATAATTCTGACATATACCTAGAATGACTATTACATCAACATTATATTTATGAAAGCTCTTTGAAATAAGTTGAAAACTGTAAAGGTGTTGTGGTTTTTCGTAAAGTTGAGGAATAAAAATTACTAATATTTGGGTACAACGTACAAGCGCGTATAA
Organism: Lucinisca nassula; assembly: GCA_963580285.1. Lineage (NCBI taxonomy): Eukaryota > Metazoa > Mollusca > Bivalvia > Lucinida > Lucinidae > Lucinisca > Lucinisca nassula. Next base: position 59,600,268 of record OY757027.1, read on the forward strand.
ACTCTTCTCTTGTTTGATATTTATAAGACTGTTATCACCGGCTGTTATGCCTAAAAGGGTAGTAAGTGTACGGCAAAGATCGCCTCCAGTCATGCACTTTGAACAAAAATAATAGTATTTTTGTTGGTATATCCTTGATGGGGTGACATTACCCCACCCACTTTAATAGTGTATACAGCAAAAACCAGTGGACCAAAGAGTCTAAAAAATCACCATTAGACAGCCCATATGTACCAATTTGAAGCTACAAAGTTTAAAGGAAATCGGTTGTGGCCATGAAAATAGCCTTATAGAGACTGCTCCTTTCTACACCATATATATTTTTTGGCACATTTGAACTTTATTAGCTCGGCTGTTTTCGAAGAAAACGACGAGGTATTGTCATAGCTCTGTCGTCGTCTGCGTCGTCTGCGTCGTCGTCGAGCAAAAACTTGGACATTTTGTAATATCTCTGCCATTACTGAACATATTAACTTGAAACTCGGAATAGTTGTTCATTATGAAACGGGGAACTCATACCAATAGGTGAGGAACTCTGTAAATATTTTGACACAGTTATGCCCCTTTTTGGACTTAGAATCTTTGCAAAAACTTGGACATTTTGTAATGTCTCTGTCATTACTGAACATATTAACTTAAACTCGGAATAGTTGTTCATTATGAAAAGGGGAACTCATACCAATAGGTGAGGTAACTCTCAAAATATTTTTGGCACAGTTATGCCCCTTTTTCGATTTTTTGTTTAACTAAAAGAAACTGCAGCCGAGCGATGGCACCCGCATGCGGTGCTCTTGTTTTTTCTAAGTTGCATTTCTTGTCAACCTATCATTTTAATGTAAAAATAGGCAACACATGTGTAAATTATTGTCTCAAAATTTCATAAAAAATTGAAACCGGTAACAACTTGGTTTTGGACATTAAATCAGACAAGCCATATTTGGGAAAATATTCAAAATATACAAAAACACTTGATTTCTTCTAACTTATGCTCTTAATGTATTTTGGCATATCTTGGGTTCATAAATAGCTATATAGAATTTAATACTATTTAATGCAAAACCGAAAATGAAAGGCTCTCTGTCTAAAGCGTAAAATAATGACACTATTTCACAAAGATTATTACACAAGGTATAGGAATGAACAAAAATACAACAATAAAACTATACACAGATACGTCATCAACATGAAATGCTCTGTCGCTCAAAGCAATAGATAGGATAGCAACATTGAGAACATAAGAATAGCAAATCACAATATATATAACAATTCAACAATGAAATATATTTACAAATGTTTAGCTCGGCTGTTTTCGAAGAAGGTGGAACCATGATAGCACTAGTTGCCCTTTCACTCAGATGTACAAAATGGCAACATTTGCATATCTGAAGACAACAATTGAGCTGTTGTTCTAAACAGTTACAACTAAATGATTGACTGCACAGTTACATTATTAAATTGACTGCGAATTCGAAAATGTGATTAGTTCTCTTTAAAGAAGTGACACACACAAAGGATGTAAACTTTCTACGTATGAGTGAAACATCAATCTTAAAATGTTATTTACAAACATAACTCCCTTCATACAGCAAACATAGTTTTCTTTCCAAAATATTTTAAAGCTTTACAGAAAAGAAAGCGTTTAGCTTAATTACTAAAAACGAAAATCAAAAAGCGAATAGTGAATGATTGAAGTCAAAAGCAGAAAATATGTGCTACAAGAACTCTAGGCTGATAGAATTTACAGCTTTAACTTTAATGTTCTATCTATCCAGAACAGTGATAAATTAACCAAGAACTAAGAAAATCTAACGGCCGCCGCCCATCGGGGCGTGAAGAAATATATGGGCTGCATGATGCTTCCATGCAGAGCTGAAACCGACCGCACACGAGTACTGGTAAACCACTTAGAGGATCTTAAGTTATAAACCCTATTGGTTTAATTGGGCGACAGTGCTTGAGATGTCATTTCATCTCAATGTCGGGTAAAAGTTCCACAAAATTGGAAGCGATGTCTCCAAAATGACCTATACTGTGTTGATGAGGACGTTAAACATCAAATCAAACAAAAGGAAAATCTAAAGCAAGATTTTTGGACACAATTATGAAATGCATTCGTAGAAAAAGTGTTTTATCGGCTATTTTATGCATAGCTTCAACAATAGGTTATTGCTAGGCAAGACGGAATATTTCATCTCACACGTGTAGCAAACAAGGATTATAAACGAAACACTCGATAAAGTCTGAATGAAAACTGAGAAGGTGACCTAGAACGCAAAACAGACGAATAGCTTCAATACTAAATTGACTACTGATCTTTGTCTTCAAAGACAGTCACAATGTATTTTACAATTGCTTATATAAAGATAAGATGAATGTATAGAGAAATCAAAATATGTGTGAATACAGACAAATTAGGTAACCTTTGTTGGGTGTAAGAAAAGTGTTGGGCGTATACATTTATCGCAGAAGATAGGCACTTGTCCAGAATTTTATCACTCTTGTTTGAAGGAGGCTCGAAATTATCGTAGTTCTGTAGAAGCAAAGCAGCCATAGATTAGGACAAGCAATGCGTCAACCTGTCTGACATTCTGACTGACAGTTAAATGACATAGGCCAAATTTTTGCTAATGATTTTAAAATCAATATTTTAAAGGATTTTGGTTGCTCTGCGGTAGCTATATAATATGAATGTCTTAGTTCATGTAATGGTTTATATTTTCCATGATTTTTATATTTTTAAAAACATAGCAATCTTGCTCAAACCGTCATAAGCACATATAATGGGTATTATATTGTAGCGTGTACCGGGTCGTCCACGAAGTCAAGCAACGCGGTCACCAATCCAGGTACTAACCGCAATCTCCGTTGCTTAACTTCGCGAATAAGCCAACCACTCTACACGCGTCGCCAAAAGAGCCGGCTCCTACAGCAAGGCTGTAGAAGTGGTATTTATCCATAACCGTTACATTTCTCCCTCTCATCTCTTGACTTCGTCCCGAAGTCACACATGCCTCACAAGGCTAAACCCGGGGGCGGAGTCTATGTAACAAACCAGCGGCACTTTTTCCATCCCACCGCTGCCACCAATGTAGCGTGTACCGGGTCGTCCACGAAGTCAAGCAACGCGGTCACCAATCCAGGTACTAACCGCAATCTCCGATGCTTAACTTCGCGAATAAGCCAACCACTCTACACGCGTCGCCAAAAGAGCCGGCTCCTACAGCAAGGCTGTAGAAGTGATATTTATCCATAACCGTTACAATATGTATGTTACCGGATTCAAAATTTCATGATATTTCACACATCGTGAGAAGACATATGTGGCATATTATTAAGAAAAAAATATAGGTTGACAAGAATGGGAACATGCCTAATTTTGAAAATGAATTCAGTCTTTTAATTTTTTTAACTAAAATTTTAGACATTTTTAAAGTAAAATATTTGATAAAATAAATACAGAAACGAAAATGAATGAGCTCATGATATTTAAATAGTCCTTGATAAAGCCCTTCAATATTACGATGGACATTATTGAAGATCAAGTTGAATTGTATTTTTAAGATTGATAATTTGTGTGAAGGGAATAAGTCTGAGCAAGGAGTAAATCAAGAAGCTCTCCTGAGGCACAAATTTCTTTAATCTAAGAAATACATTCATTTTTATAGATGCAGGTCCTCACGTAAATTAAATTCAAACTTGAGAAAATCTTTGCATGGGCAGATTTGAGACCCCAGCATTTCATACTTTCCTTTGTAGAATCTAATCACGTGTACGGCATTTTGCCATTAGCTCTTTCACTCCTAGGGAGCTTACCACTAAATATTTTCCATAGGCGACAATAGTAACCTTTTACATGCTCCCACAAAAACTACACATTCAAAACTTTTCAAACCTTACTTATTTATAGAGCCATCCTAGCTCAACAAGTTGATGAGAAAAAATCCACATGTTGCTCGTCTCCTTTTCAAGCTATGGTCCGCCATGTTTGTTTACATGCAGATTTGCAGTGAATACAAGCTGGCTTTTTAACGGAGAGGTGACAATATAAAATCAGCAACAATTTCTTTGAGCTTGCAGATATAATTATAAAACACACATTATTTTATTTCCTTATAATTATCCTTTTCTCACATTGAAATGAAACATGGGATATTTATCCAATGGAAGCCTGTCTGGTATTTAGACTGCAACTAAAAGCTCTGTCCCAAAGTGATAAAAGCCAGTACCCCCAGTATTTAGTGCAAAGCTACCTATAGGGAGCTTACCACTAAATATTTTCCATAGGCGACAATAGTAACCTTTTACATGCCCCCACATAAACTACACATACAAAACTTTTCAAACCTTACTTATTTATAGAGCCATCCTAGCTCAACAAATTGATGAGAGAAAATCCACATGTTGCTCGTCTCCTTTTCAAGCTATTGTCCGCCATGTTTGTTTACATGCAGATTCGCAGTGAATACAAGCTGGCTTTTTAACGGAGAGGTGACAATATAAAATCAGCAACAATTTCTTTGAGCTTGCAGATATAATTATAAAACACACATCATTTTATTTCCTTATAATTATCCTTTTCTCACATTGAAATGAAACATGGGATATTTATCCAATGGAAGCCTGTCTGGTATTTAGACTGCAACTAAAAGCTCTGTCCCAAAGTGATAAAAGCCAGTACCCCCAGTATTTAGTGCAAAGCTACCCCTAATCTCGCAGTACATGATCACATACAAAGCAAATGAGGGGAGGTAACTGCCAGACTATATCGTCTTCTTCAGAGACAGAGCTATATGTTCCGGGAGCTGATGAAACTTGAAGACGTTTTACCCAATCTCAGGTTGGCTCGGGAGAGATTTGCTACTATCTGGGGCGGACCCAGTCATGTGAAGGCCCATCTCTCTATCATGAAAACCTTACTAACTATAGGCGACTGGAATTGGGATTATTATATTAATCTTAGTGAGTCACAGTATCCTATAAAGTAAGACATATTTAAGCATGTTTTTTTTCATTTTTATAGACTTTATAGAGGCATTACGAAAACTCGCCTATACTAATACATCGCAAACTGTACCTCCAAGAAAACCAAAATTTTAAGACGAAAAATTGTGATATTTTTCTTATTTCTGCTCAAAACTATAGATTGTGGGTACACGGTAGAACCGCCTCATCGGGCGGTTCTAACGAGTACCCATAATTTATAGTTTAGAGCAGAAATAAGAAAAATAAGGTTTTTCTTATTTCTGCTCAAAATATAATTTATATTTTAGAGCAGAAATAAGAAAAATAAGGTTTACCCCTGTAAACCCCAGTATAACTATATAAAAGTGGGGTTCAAGGGGGTCAAATTATATAGGCATGTTTTCGTGATGATCTTACATGAGTGTTCATGTATTTTTGAATTTATTAAACGAATTGAGGAAAAGCGATAAAATGCGAGGCTTCTTTTCCTCAACGAGTTTAATATAGTCAATAATACATGAGCACGAATGCAAGATTCTATTTATCATATGACTTTTAAAACGCATTTATTCACGATTGTTTAACAAAAATGTCAATATTCCACCATTAGTAAACGCGACGTCGTGCATGTAACTTTACGGTGCGTATTTAACAAATTTGCATATGTAATCCACCAATGGATTGCCGAATTTATTACATGGCGTTTTTACATTTTCAAACGCGAAGTCATTGATAAATGTGTCTTTCTCGCATGTCTTCCGATTTTTGCAGAACCAGAGTTGCATGCATTATTAATTTTAAATTTAGGGCACGATAGTTTCCAGTATATGTTTCGAAAAAATATCCGCAACGGACAAATATACACACGCATACGTATTCTATGAAACAGTGATTGGACGAAGGCACCATTTCCAACTTTTGTCTTGGACGCACTGGAAAACGCCTTTTCCATGAGAAACAAAACAAAACATAATGAACAAGAGCTCCGCAAGCGGTGCATTATACGCCCGTGGCAAATTCATATTTGGAAGACTGAAACCTGAAAACAGTATTCATTGATGGTGGAACTATTTTTCAAGTTTCAATGGGTGACAGCAAATGCAAGAAGAGCATGCACAGTGCCAAGCCAGAGCTAGGGCATCACAGAGCTTTCTTCCTTTTCCCTGTATTGCTCTTTCCACAGCAGACAGCTTAGAACTAGAATTAATCTCATCAGTTATTTACAACACATAAAAACGAGCACTTATAGCATTTGCTTAACCTTTAACCCGATAATTCTCGAAACTTTACGCACATCTACACATCATGGTCTTATTACCTACCAAGTTTCAGCTTGATCGGATGAAAACTGTAGCATGAGTTATCCGGAAACGAAAATGTTTACAAAAATTTCAAAGGGGCATAACTCTGTTAATATTTGGCGGACGTTGATTCTCGAAACTTTACGCACATCTACACATCATGGTCTTACTAACTACCAAGTTTCAGCTTGATCGGATGAAAACTGTAGGAGGAGTTTTCCGGAAACGAAAATGTTTACAAAAATTTCAAAGGGGCATAACTCTGTTAATATTTGGCGGACGTTGAATATCGAAACTTTACGCACATCTACACATCATGGTCTTACTAACTACCAAGTTTCAGCTTGATCGGATGAAAACTGTAGGAGGAGTTTTCCGGAAACGAAAATGTTTACAAAAATTTCAAAGGGGCATAACTCTGTTAACATTTGGCGGACGTTGATTCTCGAAAGTTTATGCACATCTACACATCATGGTCTTACTACCTACCAAGTTTCAACTTGATCGGATAAAAACTGTAGGAGGAGTTATCCGGAAAAGAAAATGTTTACAAAAATTTCAAAGGGGCATAACTCTGTTAATATTTGGCGGACATTGATTCTCGAAACTTTACGCACATCTACACATCATGGTCTTACTACCTACCAAGTTTCAGCTTGATCGGATGAAAACTGTAGGAGGAGTTTTCCGGAAACGAAAATGTTTACAAAAATTTCAAAGGGGCATAACTCTGTTAACATTTGGCGGACGTTGATTCTCGAAAGTTTATGCACATCTACACATCATGGTCTTACTACCTACCAAGTTTCAACTTGATCGGATGAAAACTGTAGGAGGAGTTATCCGGAAAAGAAAATGTTTACAAAAATTTCAAAGGGGCATAACTCTGTTAATATTTGGCGGACGTTGATTCTCGAAACTTTACGCACATCTACACATCATGGTCTTACTACCTACCAAGTTTCAGCTTGATCGGATGAAAACTGTAGGAGGAGTTATCCGGAAACGAAAAGTTTACGGACGGACGGACGGACGGACGGACGCCGACCCCATAACATAATACGACCGTTTTTTTTCAAAACGGGCGTATAAAAACGAAACAACAAAACAACCAAAGAAAAAACAAACAAACCAAAAAAAAAAAAAAAACAAAAAAACAAAAACAAAAATCAGGGGCAACATAATAATAATCATTCAGGTTTTCTTTATTATTCAAACTGAACTGTTTGTTTTGCTATTTCTAAAGTATTCGAGAAATCACCTTTGCAATTATATTGTTACACAATATTTAATTGTCAAAGGTCATTTTAATGCAATTACACCACAACCACTATATAACACCATTAATGAGTTCCAAAGCAGAAACCGTGTTAGTTAAACAACCGTGTTATATCCAAACAAAAATGTATAAAATATTAGAAAAATGGCCATTTATGGTCATTTGTCTATATAATCTATACATTTTGGGATCCATCTTGAAACCGTTTTATAGCCATAACCGTGTTATAACGAACATTGTTATAATGAGGTTGTGGTGGAATGACAGTGCCCGTACCTCACTTTGATAGCAAACATTAACACTTTTAATCACTATATTTGTTCGGCTCGTACTAAAATAAATACATCATGTTAATAAGTCCGTAAAATGAAGACCCGTCTTAACCCCAATTAATATAGAGAACACTGTGGTTTACAGAATTATACATTATTATGCAAAGAAGCCCTTACTTCCGTCGCGATTAAGACAAATAATTTGTTCAGTCCGCATGAAGGCCTCTTAACTCATCAGTGCCACATCTCCGTGAACACAAAAACCAAACAACCACAGAGATAAAACAATGGCGAGGACTTGACAGCAACAAACCACTGAAATGCTGGAGCAAAAGAAAAGCAACAGTAAGACTCCGATAATGCTTTTTCAAGGTATTTTACAGAATTATTTTAAAGATAACATATTAATTTTGGCGAGAAAAGTAGTCCAGGCTGCTACTGTGAAAATAACATGGTCATGCTATTTTTCACAGTGTTAAAATACAATTTATATTTTCAAAGTGTGAAAATATCAATTTTATTTGTTTCAGATATGCATTGATTTCACTACTATGTATAAAACAAATAGAGGATTTTTACTTTTTTGAGATGAATACCAAAAATATTTCATCAAGCGTGTTGAAAATATCAGAATTTTCACGAGTGCGAAACAGAGTGAAAATTCTGATGTTTTCAATATTTATTTATATTTATCGAAAAAAGTAAATTTTCATTTTATTAGCTCACCTGAGCACGGTGAACTATTGTGATCGGCCTATGTCCGTCGTGCGTCGTTCGTCGTGCGTCGTGTGACGTGCGGCGTCCACAATTTGCTTTAAATGCCAACTCCTTAACCCTTGAGCCAATTTCAGTAAAACTTTATAGGAATATTGCTTAGGTGACCCTCTACAAAATAGCTAAAATCGGTCCGCTCTGCTGAACAAGATGGCCACCAGAGCTAAAAATAGAAAAATCTTTGAACGACAACTTCTCCTGTACCTTTAGGCCAATTTCGTTCAATCTCTATAGGAGTGTTGCTTTGGTGACCCTCTACAAAAAAAAGCTAAAACGTTTCCGCTCTTGTGAACAAAATGGCCACCAGAGCTAAAAATAGAAAATTCTTTAAACGACAACTCCTCCTGTACCCTTGGGCAAAATTAATTCAAACTTCATAGGAATTTTGCTTAGGTGACACTCTACTAAAATAGCTAAAACGGTATTGCTCTGATGAGCAGAATGGCCGCCATAGCTAAAAATAGAAAAACACCGTAAACTTTCTTAAAACGCAAACTCCTCAACTCTTGGGCCAATTTGAGTTAAACTTCACAGGAATATTGCCCAAATGACTCCCTACCAAAATAGCTAAAATCGTTTTGTTCTGACAAACAAGATGGCCGCCAGAGCTAAAAATAGAAAAAAAAAATCTTTTAAACGACAACTTTTTCTGTACCCTTGGGCAATTTCATTCAAACTTCATGGGAATGTTGCTGCTTAGGTGACCCTCTACCAAAATAGCTAAAACGGTTCTGCTCTGATGAGCAAAAAATAGAAAAAAACATCATAAATTTGCTTCAAATACGAACCCCTCTTTAACCCTTTGGCCAATTTGATTCAATCTTCAAAGAATGTTATGTCGGTGACTCCCTATAAAAATAGCTAACATCATTCCACTTTGACAAACAAGATGGCCACCAGAGCTAAAAATAGAAAAAAAATCTTTAAATAACAACTCCTCCTCAACCCTTGTGCCATTTTCATTCAAACTTCAAAGAAGTGTTGCTTAGGTGACCCTCTACCAAAATAGCCAAAACGGTTCCGCTCTGGTGAACAAACTGGCTACCAGAGCTAAAAATAGAAAATTCTTCAAACGACAACTCCTCCTGTACCTTGGGCCAAATCAATTCAAACTTCATAGGAATGTTGCTTAGGTGACCCTCTACTAAAATAGCTAAAACGGTATTGCTCTGATGAGCAAAATGGCCGCCATAGCTAAAAAAAGAAAAATCGTAAATTTGCTTCAAACGCCAATTCCTCCTCAACCATTGGGCCAATTTGATTCAAACTTCACAGCAATGGTGCCCAAGTGACTCCCTACCAAAATAGCTAAAATCGTTCTGCTCTAACAAGATGGCCACCAGAGCTAAAAATGGAACAATTCTTCAAATGACAACTCCTCCAGTATCCTCGGGCCAATTTCTTTCAAACTTCATAGGAATGTTGCTTAGATGACCCTCTACTAAAATAGCTTAAACGATTTTGTTCTGATGAAAACATAGTAAATTTGCGTTAAACATGAACTCCTCCGAACCACTTGGGCCAATTTGATTCAAACTTCCCAGGAATGTTACTAAGACTACCAAAATAGCTAAAATCTTTCCACTCTGACAAAGAAGACGGCCGCCAGAGCTAACAATAGAAAAGAAAACTTGGCACAACAACTCCTCCTGTACCCTTGGGCCTATTTCATTCAAGCTTCATAGGAATGTTGCTTAGACGACCCTCTACCGTATTAGCTAAAATGACCCTGCTCTGAAGAACAAAATGGTCACCAGAGCTAAAAATAGAATTTGCTTTATTTACACCCCTAAACTGTTAGGCCAATTTGATTTAAACTTCACAGGAATGTTGTCCAGGTGACTCCCTCCCAAAATAATTAAAATTCGTCCGCTCTGATAAACAAAATGGCCTCCGGGGCTAAATAAAATCTTCAAACGACAACTCCTCCTGTACCCTTGGGCCAATTACATTCAAACTAGGAATGTTGCTTAGATGGCTCTCTACCAAAATAGATAAAATGGTTTCGCACCAATGAACAATATGGCCGTCAGAGCTAAAAATAGAAGAAAAAAAAACATTGTAAATTTGCTTCAAATGCAAACTTTTCCTAGACCCCTGGGTCATTTTTATTCAAACTTCAAAGGAATGTTGCCTACACTGTAAAAATAGCGTATAGAAATTAAACGTGCTTTATATATGTTTAGATCTAAACATGATTAGAAAAGTGCGTTTTTTCTAAACATGTAATTTGTTTTGCCGTATTTGTAAGTATAAACACGTCAAAAGTCTAAACACGTCTACGCTGAAATCGATACGATCTTTTTCCCGCGTAGACGAACGCTGAACGGACGCTGAAAGTTGCAGAGCTGCAAAGACATAAAATAGAGGTAAAATCATCATTATTCATGTTGTATTTGTCTATAACATTTTGTTTCTTTGATCTTGGAATAGTAGAAGATACGGTACGTCCTTCAAACATATTTTGCTTTCAAGGATGAGTGGAATATTAGTGTTTAGTTCTTAATGTAATTAGTTTTCGCGACTCATATTTTCTTTCTAGATCCAAGTTGTGTTCAGCAGACTTACTAATGTCATTTGATAGATGATTGTGATTGGTAAATGGAACCTGCATATATTCTTTCTTGAATATATTTATATAAACTGCCTAAAACTGCAAAAAATGTGAGGAATTGTTGGGGAAAATTCCACAACATGGTCTAAACACGTTTAGCGTAAACATGTTCAAAACCTAAACATGTAAAATTTAATTATGCTTTAAGGTGTAGTGTTCTTCTTTTCTACCAAAGACATCTTAAGCTCCAACATGAACTCACAAATAGTTCACACTGTATGGTTGTACTCTAGTTTTGCATAATGAAGGGGAGCCTCTGTGTGAAGATAACGCCGCCTTTATAATTTTGACACCCCCACCCACAAACTCTATAATAAAAGCAGTGAAAGTGAGGATGGGGGGTTGGAATCCCGTAAAGTATACTTAAACCCTTAAAACGCCCTTTTTCTTGCCATTTGCAGTGATACAAAAAACGCTGTGGCATGCTTTAGATCGAGACATGAACTCATTACGATGATACACCTATACAAACTCAGATCATTGTTACGCCATTAAAAATGAAAATTATAGTCGATGAAAAAATTGGATTGGTTTCTTATGTCTGTTTAAAATAAAGGTTGTGTGCTCTACAGTCTACTCATTAGAACTGCTTCATCAAGGTTCGGGATGAGGTGGTTCCTTAATGTAGTTCTCCCATAAAACATTGCTTTTATTATAGAGTTTGTTTTTTTTTTTTGTGGGGGGGGGGGGGTGTCAAAATTACAAAGGCGCCGCTATCTTCACGCAGAGGCTCCCCTTCATTATGCGAAACTAGAGTACAATCATACAGTGTGCACTATTTGTGAGTTCATGTTGGAGGTTAAGATGTCTTTGGTAGAAAAGAAGAACACTACACCTTAAAGCATAATTAAGTTTTACATGTTTGGGTTTTGAACATGTTTACGGTAAACGTGTTTAGACCATGTTGTGGCATTTTCCCAAACAATTCCTCACATTTTTTTTTTTTGCAGTTTTAGGCAGTTTATATAAATATATTCAAGAAAGAATATATGCAGGTTTCATTTACCAATCACAATCTTCTATCAAATGGCATTAGTAAGTCTGCTGAACACAACTTGGATTTAGAAAAAAATATGAGTCGCGAAAACTAATAACATTAAGAACTAAACACCAATATTCCACTCATCCTTGAAAGAAAAATATGTTTGAAGGACGTACCATATCTTCTACAATTCCAGGATCAAAGAAACAAAACGTTATAGACAAATACAACATGCATAGTGATGATTTTACCTCTACACCTGTTTAGATTTTCAACATGTTTCTGAGAGAAACATGTGCAGGTATTAAACATGTCACTGTCCTATACATGTTTAATATCTAAACACCTTCCTAGACGTGTTTAGAAATGATACATATCAAAGCGTTAAACGCATAAAAAAAACGGGACAAGAAATGCGTCTCAGAAAGTGTTAAATCTGTAAACACTATTTTTACAGTGTAGGTGACATCCTACCAAAATAGCAAAGATCGTTCCACTCTGATGAACAAGATGGCCACCAGAGCTAAAAATAGAATGTACTAGTCTTAGAGACAATGACATTCAGGTGAGGGAATCAGGGCCCTCTGGGTCCTCTTGTTTGATAATATTTTAGGACATTTACTGTAACTGATCAATCGGATCTTACGTCACAATCTAAGACTTGGCAATGACGTCACAACTCTCAGTTGCAAACCATAAACAGATCGCCATTTTGAATACAGCACTTTTACAGTTCAAAGAATGCTTTTTCAAGGTATTTTTGGACGGGTTTTTTAAAAAAAAATCCGTCCTTTGAAATAGCGATGTCCGGGCGGGCGGGCGTCCTGCGGGCGGGCGGGCGGGCGTCGTCCCAGGTTTACCTTTTGGTTAACCTTTTTTAGCTCACCGTCACGTAGTGACGAGGTGAGCTTTTGGGATCACTTTTTGTCCGTCGTCCGTCGTGCGTCCGTGCGTCCGTCCGTGCGTCCGTCCGTGCGTGCGTAAACAATTTCTTCAAACGACATCTCCTCCTAAACCACTGAGCGGATTTTGACCAAACTTCACAGGAATGATCCTTAGGTGGTCCCCTTTCAAAGTTGTTCAAATGGTTCCGGTCCGTTGCACATATAGGTCACAGGAGCCAAAAATAGATTTTTGTCACCGAAAACTTAAAAAATCTTCTTCTCTGAAACTGCAAGGCCCAGGTCTTTGATATTTGGTATGAAGCTTCATCTAGTGGACCCCTACCAAGATTGTTCAAATTATAGTGCTGGGGCCAAAAATGCCCCCGCCCCGGGGCCCTTTGGTTTTACATGGGCTTATATAGGGAAAATCTTTAAAAATCTTCTTCTCTGAAACTGCAAGGCCCAGGTCTTTGATATTTGGTTTGAATCTTCATCTGTTGGACCCCTACCAAGATTGTTCAAATTATATACTGGCGTAACCTAAGTTCGACGACGTAAGCGACGGATGAATGAAACATGGCTAAAAATAGTAACAAAATTAAATAATTGCAAAGAAAATTCAAATTACTTATTTTGCAATGAAATATCATAGAAAAATGCAAAGAATTAACAACAAAACTGAACATTTCTTACCTTTGATTCACGGACCGGTAAAAACATGAAGTTTTTGAAGTGTTCAACAAGTTCGACGATTTTGTTTCTTTCCCGGAAATGAGAGGCTCCATACGGGGAAATTTGAAATAAAGGGAAATAATCAATGACAACATAATTTCAATTCACATCATATGTTTTTTCAATCAGAGACTGTTTGAAAATGATATAATTTTCAAATGTTAAACACAAAATAAAAAATTCATATTAAATAACAGTTAACATTAAAAACATTTGTGTGTGTGACTGAAGCTTTACCTTTTAAAAAATGTACTGGTAACTTTGTGCAAAACAACTTTTTAGTACCTAGAGAGGCAGCTTATTACATGTCTGCTCAATATTCTTTGTCACATCAACAGATTTGGTGTAGTTTATGTAGTAATGCCATTCAGAGTATTACCTCTGTCTATGAAGCAAATTAAAAAATCAATAAAACTGTTAATTGATCATAAGAACAGGCCTATTTTCAGTACTACATAATTTCCCCTTAGGCGCCTCATATGAAACTGACTTTGACCTAGCTCTGTTTGGAATACCTCGGTGAAAAACCCAGACGACAAAAAAAAGGAATGGGCTGTCAGACTGAAGAACAAAATACACAATAATATTTGGGGGTGAAGTGTCGCTTGGGAAATGATGTTATTTTGTAAGTTTAAAAACTTTTATGCTATATTTACCTCCCTGATCGGCATTTTTAGAACCTTTGAAGTGCAACAGATAGTTTTCTACTTTCTTTTTCTGTGTTGTTTCTTCCAAAAGGATAGCGACAGAAACAATCCGATTATACGAAAACAAACGATGACGTCGAACTTGTTGAACCCTCGAAGTTAAAGCACGCGACTATAGTGCTGGGGCCAAAGATGCCCCCGCCACAGGGTCCTTTGGTTTTACATAGGCTTATATGGGGAAAATCTTTAAAAATCTTCTTCTCTGAAACCGTAAGGCCCAGCTCTTTGATATTTGGTATGAAGCTTCATCTAGTGGACCCCTACCAAGATTGTTCAAATTATAGTGCTGGGGCCAAAAATGCCCCCGCCCCAGGGCCCTTTGGTTTTACATGGGCTTATATAGGGAAAATCTTTAAAAATATTCTTCTCTGAAACCACAAGGCCCAGGACTTTGATATTTGGTATGAAGCTTCATCTAGTGGACCCCTACCAAGATTGTTCAAATTATAGTGCTGGGGCCAAAAATGCCCCCGCCCCGGGGCCCTTTGGTTTTACATGGGCTTATATAGGGAAAATCTTTAAAAATCTTCTTCTCTGAAACTGCAAGGCCCAGGTCTTTGATATTTGGTTTGAATCTTCATCTGTTGGACCCCTACCAAGATTGTTCAAATTATAGTGCTGGGGCCAAAAATGCCCCCGCCACAGGGTCCTTTGGTTTTACATAGGCTTATATGGGGAAAATCTTTAAAAATCTTCTTCTCTGAAACCGTAAGGCCCAGCTCTTTGATATTTGGTATGAAGCTTCATCTAGTGGACCCCTACCAAGATTGTTCAAATTATAGTGCTGGGGCCAAAAATGCCCCCGCCCCAGGGCCCTTTGGTTTTACATGGGCTTATATAGGGAAAATCTTTAAAAATATTCTTCTCTGAAACCACAAGGCCCAGGACTTTGATATTTGGTATGAAGCTTCATCTAGTGGACCCCTACCAAGATTGTTCAAATTTTAGTGCTGGGACAAAAAATGCCCCCGCCACGGGGACCTTTGGTTTTATATTGGCTTATATAAGGAAAATCTTTAAAAATCTTCTTCTCTGAAACCACAAGGCCCAGGTCTTTGATATTTGGTATGAAGCTTCATCTAGTGGACCCCTACCAAGATTGTTCAAATTATAGTGCTGGGGCCAAAAATGCCTCCACCCCAGGGCCCTTTGGTTTTACATGGGCTTATATTGGGAAAATCTTTAATAAATCTTCTTCTCTGAAACTGCAGGGCCCAGGTCTTTGCTATTTGGTATGAAGCTTCATCTAGTGGACCCCTACCAAGACTGTTCAAATTATAGTGCTGGGGCCAAAAATGCCCCTGCCCCGGGGCCCTTTGGTTTTACATAGGCTTATATAGGGAAAATCTTTAAAAATCTTCTTCTCTGAAACTGCAAGGCCCAGGTCTTTGCTATTTGGTATGAAGCTTCATCTTGTGGACCTCTATCAAGACTGTTCAAATTATAGCCCTGGGGCCAAAAATGCCCCCGCTCCTGGGCCCTTTGGTATAGGGAAAATCTTGAAACATCTTCTACTCTGAAACCACAAGGCCTAGGTCTTTGACATTTGGTATGAAGCTTCAGCTAGTGGACCTCTACCAAGATTGTTCAAATTATAGCCCCGGGGCCACAAATGCCCCCCGCCCCAGGGCCCTTTGGTTTTACATAGACTTATAATAGAGATAATCTTTGAAAATCTTCTTCTCTGAAACCACAAGGCCCAGGTCTTTGATATTTAGAATAAAGCTTCATCTAATGGATCTCTACCAAGATTGTTCAAATTATAGCCATTGGGCCGAAAATGCCCCCGCCCCGGGGCCCTTTGGTTTTACATAGACTTATATAGGGAAAATCTTCTTCTCTGAAACCACATTTCCTATGTCATTTATATTTGGTATGAAGCTTCATCTAAAGGACCCCTAACAAGATTATTCAAATTATAGTGCTGAGGCCAAAAATGTCCCCACTCCGGGGCCCTTTGGTTTTACATAGTTTTTTATAGGGATAATCTTTAAAAATCTTCTTCTCTGAAACCACAAGGCCCAGGACTTTAATATTTGGTATGAAGCTTCATCAAATGGACCTCTACCAAGATTGTTCAAATTATAGCCCTGGGGCCAAAAATGCCCTCGCTCTGGGGCCCTATGTTTTTACATAGACTAATATAGGGAAAATCTTTAAAAATCTTCTTCTCTGAAACCACAAGGCCTGGGTCTTTGATATTTGGTATGAAGCTGCATCTAGTGGACCTCTATCAAGATGATTCAAATTATAGCCCTGATACCAGAAATGTCCCCGCTCCGGGGCCCTTTGGTTTTACATAGACTTATATAGGAAAATCTTTAAAAATCTTCTCTGAAACAACAAGGCTCAGGTCTTTGATATTTGGTGTGAAGCTTCATCTAGTGGACCTCTATCAAGATTGTTTAAATTATAGCCCTGAGGCCAAAAATGCCCCTGCCCCGGGGCCATAAGGTTTTACATAGGCTTATGTAAGGAATATCTTTAAAAAAAACCTTCTTCTCTGAAACCGCAAGGCCCAGGTCTTTGATATTTGTTGTGTAGCTTCATCTAGTGGACCTTTGCCAAGATTGTTCAAATTATAGCCTTTGTTGATATTTGGTATGAAGCTTTACCTTTTTAGACCTCCCTCAACATTATGCACATTATAACCCTGGGGTCAATAATGGCCCTCCCCGGGACCCACTTGTTACTCTATGGATCAGGTGAGCGATCCAGGGCCATCATGGTCCTCTTGTGATTAATATTAGGATCACTTTTTGTCTGTCATCCGTGCGTAAACAATTTCTTCAAACAAAATCTCCTCCTAAACCACTGATCGGATTTTGACCAAACTTCACAGGAATGATCCTTAGGTGGTCCCCTTTCAAAGTTGTTCAAATGGTTCCGGTCCGTTGCACATATAGGTCACAGGAGACAAAAATAGATTTTTTCACCGAAAACTTAAAAAATCTTCTTCTCTGAAACCGCAAGGCCCAGGTCTTTAATATTTGGTATGAAGCTTCATCTAGTGGACCACTACCAAGATTGTTCAAATTACAGTGCTGGGGCCAAACATGCCCCAGCCCCGGGGCCCTTTGTCTATTTCGATTCTAACGCACTAAAAGTCAACGAAAATACTATTGATTCCTTCAGATTCACCCTTTCACAGTTTTGAGGTCAGTTGTAAAGTAGACAAATCACGAGCGCGTAGCGCGCGTGATTTGTCTACTTACAACTGACCGACAAACTGTGATTTATTACTCAACAAATCACAAACTAGAGCTGATCTAGGCTATTTCGATTCTAACAGGCTGAAAATCGGCAATAATGCTGTTGTTTCCTTCAAAATCTCACAACTTTATGCCATTGTTAGAAGAAATCCCGCTAAAATTATCGTCTGAAACATAGTAAATACATGGTTAGTGTCTTTAATAATAAAATATAATCGGTGAGCCTTAGACAATTTTATAGAGGCGAGCTTCAGCGAGCCCCTATAAAATTGTCGCGGCGAACCAACTATATTTTATTATTAAAGACACTAATCATGTATTTAGTTAATACCGCAATTAAAAAATCAAGGAGTTTTGCAATAATTTAGCAAATTTAAGCAAAAAAAAAAAAAAAAAAAAAAGACAGCAGACAGTGTGGCATGTTAAACGACATTCGGTGCCATGGCGCGCACACGTAGAATAACGTGACGTCAACGAGTGCAAAGTTTCTGACGTCACCACGACACAAAGACGCAGGAAACAACATGGACGCTCGAATAAAAGTTTCTCAGCGCTTTGCATTCTGTAAGAAAAGCTGCAAATAAGTAGTTTATTTTAGCTTTAGAAATTAATTTCGAGGTTGAGACTCAATTGCAGTAGCAGTGCGCAGTTAGTTATTTCAAACCAGTAAAGGCCGAGAAGGTAAGAGTGAGTGAGTGTTGAGTTTTACGTCCCACCAACAGCTAAGGTCATACGGAGACGGGACCTCGGTTTAAAGACTCATCCGAAAGTCTGGAGAAGCCCGGGATCGATCCTGCGATCCCTGGTTTACAAGGCGAGTAGCGTAACCACTGCACCACGGAGGCTTCTCGAGAAGGTAAGAATTAAGCTGAAATTTCTGAAAATCGATTCAAAAAAATATTGCAAAGATTTTAACTTGTAGTTTCGTTGTTTTCCCATGTATAACAAGGTTGCATGTTATTGTTTACACTTGTAAATTAGTGACCTGAAAAGTAGGTCCGGTCTATTAACGGTCACTAGACGTATTATAGGTCAGTAGAAGGTATTATAGGTCACTACCGATTATAGCGTGCAGTTATTCGATACCCTTTATTAGGTTACTAGAATGCCTGGTTGCGGTATAAACATGCATTTATATCCTTTTCTAACGTTTTCGTTGCGAGAATATGACGTTACACCGTCTAACGTCAAGGAAATCGACTAGTGACGTCATAAATTGGCAGTTCCAAATGACGTGACTCGTCACGCTCTTCCTTGCCGTGGTGTTGTAGAATAAAACATTTATTTTCCATTGCCTATATAGGCGCGCTGTGTTAGAATTCATATTATAAAACTTGTATCATGCTGAAAATATGTATTGAAGTTACAACACTGCTTACGAGGGCAGTTAATATAATAGATTCGTTCTCATTTCGCTTGTTGAACTGATTTAATAAATTCATTCTTTTTGCTTCCCAATTCCACAGGCGCTTGAATTTTGGTTCATTAAACGTACTGAAAATGTCCAAATACAAAAGCTCCAGAGTCAATTTCAACGAAATGGCTTGGACATATTGAATTATTTATTGACAGAACTTCAAACTCCCGTGCTTAGGATAGCAAAGATGGTATTGTTAAACCCATTCAGTAGATGCCAATTGAAATGGATACTCCAAAAAATAAAATAAAATAAATAAATAAAAAATCATTCCATATTTCTTTTCTTTTTCAGACCAATCTCAGCTCTAGCCAAGTTTCTTCAGAAGTATCGTGGATTTAACTTTTTAGAGTCTTTCGGAAATCTTCAGCCAACGTAAGATGAGTTATAGAGGATCTTTGTTTGTTTGTTTGTTTGTTTAGGGGTCTGACGTCCCCGTCAACACTGTAAAGGTCATTTTGGAGACGTTGCTTCCAATTTTGTTGGACTTTTACCCAACCCTTCCGGTGTCGGCAACATTCTTTCGTGGAGATTGATCATGAAATCTTTTCTACGGTCATTCTCTCCCTTCCGCTGATTCAAGAAGGGCAGTTGTCAGTTTCTGGCAAAAGAATGTGCACTGTACTGGTTAACGGTTTACGTATAAGCCTGCCCAGGAAAAGTGTGGATAGGTAAACTGACCGGCTCAAAAATGACTTAAAATAGTGTTGACTGGGCCGTAATACTCCAATACAAACAAACAAACTTTTACCCGACATTGAGATGAAATGACATCTCAAGCCCTGCCGCCCAATGAAACCTATTGGGTTTATAATCATGGACGGGCCGAATCGCACGGCTTTGCCTGGGCAGGCTTAGATCCTCTAAGCGCATAGAGAATCTTACTTGAGTGGTCATGTATTATTGAATTAATGGTATAAAATGCGAGCATTTGCCGAGTATTTTATCCCTTTTCCCCAACGAGTTTAATAAAATCACATGAACATGAATGCAAGCTTCTATTTATCATATGGCATTTAAAAGGAATTTTATTCGCGACTGTTTTCCAAAAACGTTAACATACCGCGATGAGTAAACTCGACGTCGTTAACAACGTCGTACGTGTAACGTTACGGGTCCGTATCAGGCACATTTGCATATTTAATCCACTAGTGGATCATCGAATTTATTACATAGAGAATGTTTGATTTTTTCAGTGTAGGATCGAATTTTATTTCACCGAATGAACACCAAAACTGGTCTTGGTGTTCATGAGTGAAATAAGATTGGATCTTACACTAAAACAATCACATTTTCTGTTTCTTACATGCTTCAAAACGACAATATTTAGCTTCACTTATCGCGTCACTCATCCTCAGAGAAAACTAACTTTGTTCCTGGTCGTTCGCGGTGGTGGTGCCCAACGTATTTACTGGGTATAACATTGGTGCTACTTAGTTTGCACCTGAGAAATAGCCTGGGATGGCATTTCTATGAATGGTTACTGAAATATTCATGCGCTTACTTTCCCACAGATAAACGTCGCGCGAAAAAGAAATGACGTCAGCGTAGAAAATGACGTCGTTAACGTTCTCGTGACGTGTGAACGGGCTTAGCGTCAATTTTAATACAGTTCATTAATTTTAAATCATCTGACAATGGGAAAAAATGTCCACATAATTAGATTTCGAGAAAAAAGTAGTCCCAAACAGTGAAAAATAAAATGGATATCAGTCACTGTTTCAAACAGTGACAATATCGTTTTCGATTTCACTGTGAAATCTCTATTATTCATTGAAAAGCATGTAAGAATGGCGTTATTACACTCTCAGACGCTACGTCATATAATAAAACCATTTTAGTAGCGTTGTATTTCAGCATTGGCCGAAAATGTTCATTCGGCTTTTTGATTACATTCATTGTAACACAACTATTTGAGATTATAAGAATAATTCAAGGGCCTGGCTTCGATAAAGAGGATTCCAACCCAAGCATCACGCTAATAAGTCCATGTAATGAACAGCCCTCTAAACCCCACTTTATATAGGACCCCTTGCCAGTCCGGGGATAGGAATGTGGCGACTGCCCTCGAAAACTGTGGCAGAGTGGTAAGACCCAATCTAAAACAGTCCGAGTCAACCGGTGCCTCGAAAAAGGTGGTTGCCTTCAGTCTCTGTGACAGTTTGGTAAAACCCCCACATACAGAGCAACTGTTCGTCCAACTGGTATAATTTCTGTTTCGGAAAACTAAATTTGTTCAAATGCATCTTAAATTGGAAGAACAAATATTCATTTCGCGAAATTGTTCCTTTTTAGCTCACCATCACGTAGTGTCGAGGTGAGCTTTTGGGATCACTTTTTGTCCGTCGTCCGTCGTGCGTGCGTCCGTGCGTCCGTAAACAATTTCTTTAAACGACATCTCCTCCTAAACCACTGATCGGATTTTGACCAAACTTCACAGGAATGATCCTTAGATGAACCCCTTTCAAAGTTGTTCAAATGGTTCCGGTCCGTGGCACATCTAGGTCACAGGAGCCAAAAATAGATTTTTTTCACCAAAAACTTAAAAAATCTTCTTCTCTGAAACCACAAGGCCCAGGGTTTTGATATTTGGTATGAAGCTTCATCTAATGGACCCCTACCAAGATTGTTCAAATTATAGTGCTGGGGCCAAAAATGCCCCCGCCCTGGGGTCCTTTGGTTTTACATAGGCTTATATAGGGAAAATCTTTAAAAATCTTCTTCTCTGAAACCACAAGGCCCAGGACTTTGATATTTGGTATGAAGCTTCATCTAGTGGACCCCTACCAAGATTGTTCAAATTTTAGTGCTCGGACAAAAAATGCCCCCGCCACGGGGCCCTTTGGTTTTACATCGGCTTATATAGGGAAAATCTTTAAAAATCTTCTTCTCTGAAACCAAAAGGCCCAGGTCTTTGATATTTGGTATGAAGCTTCATCTAGTGGACCCCTACCAAGATTGTTCAAATTATAGTGCTGGGGCCAAAAATGCCCCCGCCCCGGAGCCCTTTGGTTTTACATAGGCTTATATAGGGAAAATCTTTAAAAATCTTCTTCTCTGAAATCACAAGGCCCAGGACTTTGATATTTGGTATGAAGCTTTATCTAGTGGACCCTTACCAAGATTGTACAAATTATAGAGCCGGGGCCAAAAATGCCCCCGCCCCGGGGCCCTTTTGTTTTACATAGGCTTATATAGGGAAAATCTTTAAAAATTGTCTTCTCTGAAACCACAAGGCCCAGGACTTTGATATTTGGTATGAAGCTTCATCTAGTGGACCCCTACCAAGATTGTTCAAATTATAGTGCTGGGGCCAAAAATGCCCCCACCCCGGGGCCCTTTGGTTTTACATAGGCTTATATAGGGAAAATCTTTAAAAATCTTCTTCTCTGAAACCACAAGGCCCAGGACTTTGATATTTGGTATGAAGCTTCATCTAGTGGACCCCTACCAAGATTGTTCAAATTTTAGTGCTGGGACAAAAAATGCCCCCGCCACGGGGCCCTTTGGTTTTACATTGGCTTATATAGGGAAAATCTTTAAAAATCTTCTTCTCTGAAACCACAAGGCCCAGGTCTTTGATATTTGGTATGAAGCTTCACCTAGTGGACCCCTACCAAGATTGTTCAAATTATAGTGCTGGGGCCAAAAATGCCCCCGCCCGGAGCCCTTTGGTTTTACATAGGCTTATATAGGGAAAATCTTTAAAAATCTTCTTCTCTGAAACCACAAGGCCCAGGTCTTTGATATTTGGTATGAAGCTTCATCTAGTGGAACCCTACCAAGATTGTTCAAATTATAGTGCTGGGACCAAAAATGCCCCCGCCCCGGAGCCCTTTGGTTTTACATAGGCTTATATAGGGAAAATCTTTAAAAATCTTCTTCTCTGAAACCACAAGGCCCAGGACTTTGATATTTGGTATGAAGCTTCATCTAGTGGACCCCCACCAAGATTGTTCAAATTATAGTGCTGGGACAAAAAATGCCCCCGCCACGGGCCCTTTGGTTTTACATAGGCTTATATAGGGAAAATCTTTAAAAATCTTCTTCTCTGAAACTACAAGGCCCAGGTCTTTGATATTTGGTATGAAGCTTCATCTAGTAGACCCCTACCAAGATTGTTCAAATCATAGTGCTGGGGCCAAAAATGCCCCCGCCCTGGGGCCCTTTGGTTTTACATCGGCTTATGTAGGGAAAATCTTTAAAATTTTTCTTTTCTGAAACCACAAGGCCCAGGACATTGATATTTGGTATGAAGCTTCATCTAGTGGACCCCTACCAAGATTGTTCAAATTTTAGTGCTGGGACAAAAAATGCCCCCGCCACGGGGCCCTTTGGTTTTACATTGGCTTATATAGGGAAAATCTTTTAAAAATCTTCTTCTCTGAAACCACAAGGCCCAGGTCTTTGATATTTGGTATGAAGCTTCATCTAGTAGACCCCTACCAAGATTGTTCAAATCATAGTGCTGGGGCCAAAAATGCCCCCGCCCCGGGGCTCTTTGGTTTTACATCGGCTTATGTAGGGAAAATCTTTAAAATTTTTCTTTTCTGAAACCACAAGGCCCAGGACATTGATATTTGGTATGAAGCTTCATCTAGTGGACCCCTACCAAGATTGTTCAAATTTTAGTGCTGGGACAAAGAATGCCCCCTCCACGGGGCCCTTTGGTTTTACATTGGCTTATATAGGGAAACTCTTTTAAAAATCTTCTTCTCTGAAACCACAAGGCCCAGGTCTTTGATATTTGGTATGAAGCTTCATCTAGTGGATCCCTACCAAGATTGTTCAAATTATAGTGCTGGGGCCAAAAATGCCCCCGCCCCGTGGCCCTTTGGTTTTACATAGGCTTATATAAGGAAAATCTTGAAAATCTTCTTCTCTGAAACCACAAGGCCCAGGACTTTGATATTTGGTATGAAGCTTCATCTAGTGGATCCCTACCAAAATTGTTCAAATTATAGTGCTGGGACAAAAAAATGCCCCCGCCACGGGGCCCTTTGGTTTTACATTGGCTTATATAGGGAAAATCTTTAAAAATCTTCTTCTCTGAAACCACAAGGCCCAGGTCTTTGATATTTGGTATGAAGCTTCATCTAGTGGACCCCTACCAAGATTGTTCAAATTATAGTGCTGGGGCCAAAAATGCCCCCGCCCCGGGACCCTTTTGTTTTTACATAGGCTTATATAGGGAAAATCTTTAAAAATCTTCTTCTCTGAAACCAAAAGGCCCAGGACTTTGATATTTGGTATGAAGCTTCATCTAGTGGACTCCTACCAAGATTGTTCAAATTATAGTGCTGGGACAAAAAATGCCGCCGCCACGGGGCCCTTTGGTTTTACATTGGCTTAAATAGGGAAAATCTTTAAAAATCTTCTTCTCTGAAACCACAAGGCCCAGGTCTTTGATATTTGGTATGAAGCTTCATCTAGTGGACCCCTACCAAGATTGTTCAAATTATAGTGCTGGGGCCAAAAATGCCCCCGTCCCGGGGCCCTTTGGTTTTACATAGGCTTATATAGGGAAAATCTTTAAAAATCTTCTTCTCTGAAACCGCTAGGCCCAGGTCTTTGATATTTGATGTGTAGCTTCATCTAGTGGACCTTTGCCAAGATTGCTCAAATTTTAGCCTTTGTTGATATTTGGTATGAAGCTTCACCTTTAAGACCTCCCTCAACATTATGCACATTAAAGCCCTGGGGCCAATAATGGCCCTCTCTGGGGCCCACTTGTTACACTATGGATCAGGTGAGCGATCCAGGGCCATCATGGCCCTCTTGTTTCATTTATTTATCATATGACGTCGCGTCTGAGAGTGTAATAACGCCGTGTAATAAATTCCATAATCCACTTGTGGATTAAATATGCAAATTAGTTAGATACGCAACATAACGTTACATGTACGACGTCTTTAATGACGTCGCGTTTACTTATGGAGGAATATTGGCATTTTTGTACAAAATTGTGAATGAAATACGTTTTAAATGTCATTTGATAAATAGAATCTTGCATTCGTGCTCATGTATTATTTAATTTATTAAACTCGCTGAAAAAAATGGATAAAATGCTCGGCACAGCCTCGCATTTTATCCCTTTTCCTCAACTCGTTCAATAAATTCAATAATACATCAGCACTAATGTAAGATCCTTTATTTGTGTATCATTTGTACCCGTGGGCCGCACATCGGGCGAAGATTATTGCCTCATCTGTGTGTGAACCTACTGTTTATGCCCCCGCCTATTCGAAGATTAACAGACGGGCATTAAGTGTTACCCCTTTCCGTCCGTACGTCCCACTTCGTGTCCGGGCTAAACTCCTAAACCGTATGAAATATATTTATGAAACTTAACAGGTGCATGCATGGTATTGAGACGATGTGTCATGAACAAGGAAGACAACTCATGCCCCCGCCATTCGAAGTATATAGTGTTGTCCCTGTCCGTCCGTCCGTGCGTGCGTCCGAAACTTAAACGCAGTCAATAACTTTTTATTTCTGGATGGATTTTGAAATAATTTTACAGAAATGTTGACCATCATGAGACGATGTGCCACGCGCAAAACCAAGGTTCATACCTCCAAGGTGAAGGTCGTACTTAGAGCTCAAATTTAAAAAACAAAAATGGATCTGAATCATAAACGCAGTCAATAACTTTCTTATTATTGAATGGATTTTGAAATTAGTTTGCAGAAATGTTTACTATCATAAGACGATGTGTCGCGCGTAAATGTGTGTGTGTGTGTGTGTGTGTGTGTGTGTGTGTGTGTGTGTGTGTGTGTGTGTGTGTGTGTGTGTGTGTGTGTGTGTGTGTGTGTGTGTGTGTGTGAATTCGGGTTTAACGTCGCTTTCAACAATTTTTCAGTCATATCACGACGGTGTCTGGTTGCGACAGGGAGCTCAATGCTCACTTTTATAGTGCTGCCTCACTGAAGTATCATGTCCCAGACACATTACATGATACCACACCCAGTCACATTATCCTGACACTGGGTCGACCAGTCCTAGCTCTACCCCGTAAATCTGAGTGCCAAGCAAGGAGCAGCTAGTACCATTTTTAACGACTTTGGCATGTTGCGGCCCGGTATCGAACCCGTGACCTCCCGTTCCCCGGAGCGGACACTCTACCAACTGAGCTATCGGGGCCGGTGTGTCGCGCGCAAAACCCTTGTACATACTTTCAAGGTCAATGTTGTACTTAGAGGTCAAAGGTAAAAAAGGCCCGAAACTTAAACGCAGTCAAAAACTTTTTTATCCTCCGACGGACTTCATGCCTAAGAACCACAACTCTGGGTGCTATGATATTTGAGTTATCTCCCCTTCCAATAAAACAGTATGACCACCTTGTGATCTCCGTACCTCCAATACCCTTTGAGACATATTGGTGGTACTTGATGCAGATGTACATGAGGTTAATCAGGTGTGTCATGCTCAAGAATTACAACTCTGGGTGCTCTGGTTTTTTAGTAATCTTCCCTGACAATATAACCTTGTGAAGGCCATAATTTTGAGATATATTGAAGGAACTTGGCATAATTGTATACAAGGTACAGAAGGGGTGTCGTGTGCAAGAACCACAACTGTTGGTGCTGTGGTATTTGAGTTATCTACCCTTCCAATATAACAGTATGACTAGATTGTGATCCCCATATCTCCAATACCCTTTGAGACATATTGATGGTACTTTGTACAGAAATACATGAGCTTAAGCAGGCATGTCATTCGCAAGAACCACAATTCTGAGAGCCCTTGTTTTTTAGTTATGTCCCCTGACAGTATAATTTTGTGATGGCCATAACTGCAATACTTTTGTGATATATTGCTAGTTTAATTCTGGTGTATGTTCTATTGGTGAACAATCTTCTGAAGGCCATATTGGCTTTTGGTCAGGGGATTTGCCATCACTTCTGATGGCTATTTTTTTCAATGGATTTTGAATGTACTTGGCAGAAATGTTCACCATCATGTGACGTTGTGTAGTGTACAAAAACCAGGTTGGTACTGCCAAGGTCAAGGTCGTACTTGGAGGTCAAACGTACAAAAACGGGTCCTAAATGGTAACATGGTCAATAACTTTCTTATTTCTCGATGGATTTTAAAATTACTTGGCAGAAATGTTCACCATCATGAGACAGTGCGTCATACACAAAACGTAGGTCCATACCTTCAAGGTCAAGGTCATACGTAGAGGTCAAGTGTAAAAAAGTGTCCAAAACTTGAACACCATCAATAACTTTCTATGGATTAACACGAGCATCGCGAATTTTCAGGCGGGGGCATCCGTGTCTTACGGAAGCATTTCTAGTTTGGTTTTTGAATTATCTGCCCTTGACTTAGTTCCTAATAGTAAACTGTGTCCGGGCCATAACGCCTGAACTGTATGGAATATATTTATGAAACTTTACAAGTGGCATTGAGGCGATGTGTCATGAACAAGGAAGACAACTCTTTCTTTTTGGTTTTTAGCTCACCGTCACGTAGTGACGAGGTGAGCTTTTGGGATCACTTTTTGTCCGTGGTCCGTCGTCCGTCCGTCCGTGCATAAACAATTTCTTCAAACGACATCTCCTTCTAAACCACTGATCGGATTTTGACCAAACTTCACAGGAACGATGTCCCCTTTCAAAGTTGTTCAAATGGTTCCGGTCCGTTGCACATCTGGGTCACAGGAGCCAAAAATAGATTTTTTTTTCACCGAAAACTTAATAAATTTTCTTCTCTGAAACCACAAGGCCCAGGTCTTTGATATTTGGTATGTAGCTTTATCTAGTGGACCCCTACCAAGATTGTTCAAATTATAGTGCTGGGGCCAAAAATGCCCCAGCCCCGGGGCCCTTTGGTTATGCAAGGGCTTATATAGGGAAAATCTTTAAAAATCTTCTTCTCTGAAACCTCAAGGCCCAGATCTTTGATATTTGGTATGAAGCTTCATCTAGTGGACCCCTACCAGGATTGTTCAAATTATAGTGCTGGGGCCAAAAATGCCCCCGCCCCGGCGCCTTTGGTTTTACATGGGCTTATATAGGGAAAGTCTTTAAAAATTTTCATCTCTGAAACCGCAAGGCCCAGGTCTTTGATATTTGGTATGAAGCTCCACCTAGTGGAACCCTACCATGATTGTTCAAATTATAGTGCTGGGGCCAAAAATGCCCCCGCCCCGGGGCCCTTTGGTTTTACATGGGCTTATATAGGGAAACCATTCAAATCTTCTTCTCTGAAACCGCAAGGCCCAGATCTTTTCTATTTGGTATGAAGTTTCATCTAGTGGACCGCTACCAAGATTGTTCAAATTATAGTGCTTTGGCAAAAGATGCCCCCGCCCCGGGGCCCTTTGATTTTACATGGGCTTATATATGGAAAATCTTTAAAAATCTCCTTCTCGGAAACTGCTAGGCCCAGGTCTTTGATATTTGGTATGCAGCTTCATCTAGTGGACCTCTACCAAGATTGTTCAAATTATAGCCCTAGGGCCAAAAATGCCCCCGCTCTTGGGCCGTTTGATTTTACATGGGCTTATTTAGGGAAAATCTTTAAAAATCTTCTTCTCTGAAACCACAAGGCCTAGGTCTTTAATATTTGGTGTGAAATTCCATCTAGTGGACCTCTAACAAGATTGTTCAAAGTATAGCCCTGGGGCCAAAATGCTCCCACCCCGAGACCCTTTGGTTTTACATAAACTTATATATGGAAATCTTTAAAAATCTTCTCCGAACCTGCAAGGCCCATGTCTTTGATATTTGGTATGGAGCTTCATCTAGTGGACCTCTACCAAGATTATTCACATTATATAGCCCCCGGGCCACAAATGCCCCCGTCCCGGGGCCCTTTGGTTTTACATAGACTTATACAGAGATAAAATCTTTGACAATCTTCTTCTCTGAAACAGCAAGGCCCAGGTCTTTGATATTTGGTGTGAAGCGTCATCTAGTGGACCTCTATCAAGATTGTTTAAATTATAGCCCTGAGGCCAAAAATGCCTTCGCTCTGGGGCCATTTAGTTTTACATAGGCTTATGTAGGGAATATCTTAAAAAAAATCTTCTTCTCTGAAACCGCAAGGCCCAGGTCTTTGATACTTTGTGTGTAGCTCCATCTAGTGGACCTTTGCCAAGATTGTTCAAATTATAGCCTTTGTTGATATTTGGTATGAAGCTTCACCTTTTTGGACCCTCAACATAATGCACATTTTAGCCCTGGTGTCAATAATGGTCCTCCCCGGGGCCCACTTGTTACTCTATGGATCAGGTGAGCGATCCAGGGCCATCATGGCCCCTTTGTTGAATTATCTGCCTTTGCCTTAGTTCCTTATTGTAAACTTTGTCCGGGCCATAACTCCTAAACCATATGGAATAAATTTATGAAACTTTGCAGGTGCATGCATGTCATTGAGACGCTGTGTCATGAGCAAGGAAGACAAATCTTGCTTTTTATGCCCCCGCCATTCGAAGAATGGTGGAAAGGGCATATAGCGTTGTCCCCGTTCGTCCGTCTTTTCGTTCGTCCGATCGTCCGAAACTTAAATGCGGTCAATACCTTATTTCTTGATGGATTTTAAAATTGCTCGGCAGAAATGTTAACCATCATGAGACGAGGTGTCACGTGCAAAACCCAGGTTCGTACCTCAAAGGTCAAGGTCATACTAAGAGGTCAAAGGTAAAAAAGGATCCAAAACATAAACGCAGTCAATAACTTTCTTATTTCTGGATGGATTTTGAAATTACGTTTTAGAAACTTTGTAGAAATATTAACCATCATGAGACAATGTGTCACGTGCAAAACCCAGGTCCGTACCTCCAAGGTCGAGGTCATACTTAGAGGTCAAATGTCAAATAAAGGGACTGAAACTTAAACACAGTCAATAACTTATTTATTTCTGGATGGATTTTGAAATTACTTTGAAGAAATGTTAACCCTCATGAGACGATGTGTCACGTGCAAACCCAGATCCGTACCTCCAAGGTCAAGGTCGTACTTAGAGGTCAAAAGTAAAAACAATAGTCCGAAACTTAAACATAGTCAATAACGTATCTCTAGATGGACTTTGAAATTACTTGGCAGAAATGTTGGCCATCATGAGACAATCTGCCTCACACAAAACCAAGGTCCTTACCTCCAAGGTCAAGATCATATTTAGAGGTCAAATGTGAAAAAGGGTCCAAAACTTAAACCCGGTCAATAACTTTCTATGGATGAATACAAACATAGACATATTTTCAGGCGGGGGCATCCGTGTCCTATTGCAGCATTTCTAGTTTGGTTTTTGAATTATCTGCCTTTGACTAAGGCCTTTTTTCCGGGTCATAACTACTAAACCGTATGGAATATATTTATGAAGCTTTACCGGTGCATACATGGCATTCAGATGATATGTCATGAACAAGGAAGACAACTCTTCCTTCTTTGGTTATTGGAATATCTGCCCTTGACTTAGTTCCTTATAAACTCCGTTCAGAAAATCTGAATCATCGATTTTTTCGTTTCTTCCTTTTAATACTCATTTTAGCCCATACATCACTATGGGAAAGTTTTAGGCCTGACCCTCCTCCGACTGTTTGGTTTAAAATCTTCTTTTGCCAAAAACGGAAAGCACAGTGGGCTGCGTAAAACCAAACCAACCAATGACTTGATGACGTCGGTATAACGCAGGATATTCCCTCGCAATGTTTTGGCGATATCCAGTGAGTGAGTGAGTGAGTGTTCGAGTTTTACGTCCCACCAACAACTTAGGTCATACGGAGACGGGACCTGGGTTTCAAGACTCATCCGAAAGTCTGGAGAAGGCCGGGATCGATCCGGCGACCCCTGGTTTACCAGGCGAGTAGCGTAACCACTACACCACGGAGGCTTCTTTTAGTGATATCCATTTAAAAAAAAAAAAAAAAAAACGTCAAGTTGCGTACGCAAGTGCATTAGAATTTTGGATCATTTTAGGAATAAATTTCACTTTTGTGGATGATGGGCTTCATGCGAAGTTTATGAGTGATTCGCTCACAAACTACATGAAGCCCATGAAGCCGATGGGCTTCATGCTAAGTTTGTGAGTGATTTGCCGGAGTTTACACATCGTTAAAATCGACAAAAAGTTAATTCATTCCTTATAATTCCAATGTTCTCATGGAAATGTTAAAATAATCACCAAAACAAAAATTGAGGATTTCTTTCAAAAGCGTAAGAATTAACTTACCATCGAATACGGCGGAATAATTTTTCCATTAGCAGCTGTCATCTTTGAAAGAAACCCAAGAGAAAAAAACGTCAAGTCTTTAAATTCAGTTTATTTGTCTTCTAACATTTACGCTTTGAAGTTTGCCATTTTTTAATCGAACGCTGTTGACGTCTTTTATATATAATGACGTAACGCGCGGGTTCCGTCTCAAAACGTGCTCTTTGACGTGACGTCATATTGCTTCCTGTCGCTATGTGAAACGGATCTGAGATTCTTGCTCATGGAATTTATCGAAGTATGAGTGAGTGAGTGTTTGAGTAAACCTCAATACAAACAAAATTTACGTCCCACCAACAGCTAAGGTCATACGGAGACGGGACCTCGGTTTAAAGACTCATCCGAAAGTCTGTAGAAGCCCGGGATCGATCCTGCGACCCCTGGTTTACAAGGCGATTAGCGTAACCACTACACCACGGAGGCTTCTCTGAATTACAGTGCTTGCAATGACGTCAAACTTAACGACGGCGTATGTGGCGTCCTATTCAACCAGTGCATATCAAACACGTAAAAATTCCCCATTTGAATCCTATCCCTGGGTAGGATATGAATTTCTATACCAGGCGTAAGTCCAGGATTCTTTTATCTGGTGTGCAAGAACTTTTATGCTCTGGGTAAGAGCAATAATCAAACAACCATCATCGATGGAGACTGAGAAATATAAACCCTCGGGTCAAAGGATCAAATGTAGACCTCGGGTCAATGGATCTAATGTTAACCCCCGGGTCAATGGGTCAAATTGCAAATTCGACAAACCTGGTTTCTTGCAAACCAGATCTTAGCAAAGTGATGTAAATTCTTATTCTAAGATTAAATCGAGAATTTTCACGTGTTTCGCCGACGTTAAGTTTTGTTGCCAATGCGCATGACCTCAAAAGCGCCACATTCTCATCACAATGTGGCCGCCGTCGACAATCGAAGTGACTGCATTATAATAATAATAACAACAACAAAAACCGTTCTCAGAAATTAAAGTTATTCAAGAAAATGAATCTTTAATATATGGGTCCGAGGGTAGATCTCAATTTCACTATCCGGCATCACTTCCGGCATCACTTTTATCTTGCAAATGTATGCTGTCTTTACTCATTATAATCGCTTCTTCGAGGCGATTCTAATGAGTACATACAGCATACATTTTTTAATAAAAAAACGAAACAAATGTCCCAAAATTAGCCGCGCTTTGCTTCCTGGCAGTAACCGTATTGGCTCGGACTACCCCATCTCGAACATATTTTCGTGGACCCAACTGTGTTCGACTGTATAGCATTTTTAAATTGAAGAAATCACATATTTTCGTGGACCCAACTGTGTTCGACTGTATAGCATTTTTAAATTGAAGAAATCCGCCACACCACAAAGAGGAATGCATGAAGACCAATTTTAAAATTTGGTTGCCATGAAACAGGAGTGCCACCTTAGTGCGCTGAATAATACTTACAAAAATGCTTATGCGCAGCTTGCATGTTTACTACGGGATCGACGTATAACCAGATAACCAAGACATGCCATCATTTGAACAAGCACGTGTCACAAACACCCCTAAACCTCACTTTATAGAGAGAAAACTGGGGTTTATGGGGGTATACGTTATTTTCTTATTTCTGCTCCAAGACATAGGCTGTGGGAACTCGTAAGAACCGCCCCAATGAGGCGGTTCTAACGAGCACACACAACCTTTGTTATCAGCATAAATAGGAAAAAGAATTGCGGATTTTTATCAGAAAAGTAGCCATTTTGGAGAGATGGAAAAATGCATTCTTGCACACGGGTGTGTTATTGTTATGCATAAAACCTTAGCCAAATTAAAAACAAAGCATTGGCAACACTCATAGCCCTCTAGCCTATTCTTTTGGCAGTAATGACTCGCATTGTAAAGACTCGTACTACGCGCTCATGGTTTGGTCTGCTATAGATCTGACCTACTAACTGTAATGTATTACACAGCAACTCGGTTAGAGCTAACCTATTTCTTCACGTCATTAAACACTTTTTCGCTTCATACAGGGTAATGCTGGACCAGGCTGTTCACGAGTGTGACGAGCATGCGTGGTTGCTAGGTAGAAGAGAACTTCCAGCTGGGATCAGATACGACCGGGGCAGCGACTGGTTCTGTTTGTCCAGGGAGTTTGTCGAATATGCCGTGACAGGGACAGACCCTTTGGTATCTGGTCTGAAAAGGATGGCGGAATATACTATTACGGCACTGGAGGTACTTTTAAAGATTTTGAGGTAGTTGCTGTGTTTAGCAAACTAAGAAGAGCCAAAAGGGCATTCAAGAATATGCACTCAGAAAAGACTCGGACCTCTCTGCACATTTACCCAGTCTGATCAGTCTTTGCTAGGTCTGGCTAATCGGGGCTGAAAAATAATAATCGATTACTTTACCATATGTGTTTGAACAGACAGGCCTGAGCAAACAGTGCAAACCCAGATGAGACGCCGTAGAACGCGGCGTCTCATCAGAGTATGTACTTTTTGCCACTCATCCAACTACTTGAGGCACAACTTTGGGTAGTAAATTATACTTCTCAAATAATGTATCACAAGCAAATCAGTAATAATTATCTTTTTGTTGTTGAATTTATCGATGTATTCATCGATTTTCCTATTAATAGTGTTAGCCTTAGTCTTCGCTACGCTTTAATGGTGGTCATTCATTACGATCACACCCGTGCGACAAAGTGCATTTTTCACACCTCCAAAAGGGCTACTTTTCTGATGAAACTCCGTGGTAGTTTTTCTTATTTATACTGCAAACATAGGTTGTGGCGGTTCTAACGTGAACACACAACCTATGCCCTCGAGCAGAAATAAGAAACATAATGTATACCCCCTTAAACCCCAGTTTCCTCTTCATAAAGTGGGGTTTAGAGGGGTCTTCATCTCACGGACGTATTCACGTGATGGTCATTGACCAAAGCTCCTCCACCCAGGCAGGATACCCGTAATGATCCTACAAATTGGAACAGATAGGCCAAAGCAAAAAGTGCAGACCCAGATCAGACTACTTTTTGAATGAGTGAGTGAGTGTTTGAGTTTTACATTTTACCAACAGCTAAGGTCATATGGAGACGCGACCTTGGTTTGAAGACTCATCCGAAAGTCTGGAGAAGCCCGGGATCAATCCTGCGACCCCTGGTCTACAAGGCGAATAGCTTATTCACAACACCACTCGGGCTTCTTTCTCTTGAAGGAAGAGTCTGATTAGGTTATACACCGTTTGCCATTCTGTCTTAACACGGGCCTCCGTGGCCTAGTGGTTAAGAGCGCTGACTCTTGATCATTAGGTCTCTCACCGCTGTGGTTCGAGCCTCGCTCGGGTCACATGTGAAACGCCAAGTTCAGCAACGGTAGATCAGGTGGTTTTCCTCCGGGTACTCCGGTTTTCGCCCACCTCTGATTAACGATCGGCTCGATATGAGTGAAATACGAGGACTGTTCAAATATGAATGCAAGTTGAACGTTTTCTCATGC
This sequence comes from Lucinisca nassula, assembly GCA_963580285.1. NCBI lineage: Eukaryota > Metazoa > Mollusca > Bivalvia > Lucinida > Lucinidae > Lucinisca > Lucinisca nassula. The sequence goes on from OY757027.1 coordinate 59,635,100, forward strand.
ACTAATGCGAAAACCACCTGGAAATGAATATCACAGCGTAGAAAAACATTTTACCTATACATTGATACCAAACCTATTAAAATCCGTCCACTTTAGCCATGTATATCGTTCGATAAACACTGTCTACTCTTGTATACTAATACAAAACATGGTTGGAAGAAGGTCAGAGTACGCCGTTGAAATACGGTCCTATATTGAGAATCGTTGTATTCTTGGTATACGGTGCAAAGACATTTTTGATGAAATATGTTCGGTTTATGGGCATAATGAAATGTCTTTTCCGACAGTTTTTCGTTGGTGTAAGAAATTCAGCTGTGGGCTACGCTCAACAGAAGATGCACCACATGATCGTCGGCCGAAAAGAGCAACATCTGCCAAGATGGTTGCTAGAGTGAAAGAAATAGTTGTTACAGATGCACGATACACCACTAGGTAAATAGCTAGTATGGTTGGCATCTCATTAGGAGCAGCTCATACAATTCTGAAACGGGATTTGAAAATGAGAAAGATCTGTGCTAGATGGATTCCCCATCTGTTGACAGATGAGCAGAAAAAAGACACGCGTTCAGTGCGCCAAGAAGTTGCTTAAAAGTTTCCAAATTACAATGCACGGTCTTTCGCTAATGTCGTCACAGGTGACTAGACATGGCTTCACTTTTTTGAGCCAAAACGAAAGATTCAGAACAAAATATGGGCAACAAAGTACTGCCAAAGACCATGCATTGCAAAGCGGACCGTGAGCGTCATGAAGGTAATGTATGCCATATTCTTTTCAAATCAGGGCCCTGCTATTCAGGTTGCTGTGCCTAAAGGCAAATCTGTAAATGCGAAGTTTTACAAGAATAAAGTTCTTCGAACATTGAAGAAATATTTCAAAGAACGAAGACCCGCAACTGGTTTGGCCAATGCCAGATTGCTACATGACAATGCGTCATCGCACAAGGCGTTCATTGTGCAAGACTATGTGAAGCAGGAAAAGGTTGTTGAACTCCCTCACCCCCCGTATTCCCCTGACCTTGCCCCGTGTGAATTTTTTTTTGTTCCCCGCGGCTGAAAAATACCTTTCTGGTCGAAAATTTGTACAGCGCAAACACCTCGGTTCTGCAGTATTCCAGTGCCTTCATAGTATACCTCGAAAAGACTACCAAAATGCATTCAATGATTGGATCAGAAGACTGAAAGTTTGTATATATGTTAAAGGGGAATACTTTGAGTGGACAAAATAAATTTTTCATCGAAATCTATCACAGAATCATTTTTATGTGCTTAATTGCATTCATATTTGAACAGTCCATGTAATCTTGAAAGGGAGGTAAAACCAAAACGAAACAAAAATTCTGTCTCCACATTTGTGGACTGCTTGCTGGATCGCGAAACAATTTTTAACTCGAACTCAAGATATCATTGCACTAACTCACCCATGCGACTTAGTATACTTTTCACATCTCCCAAATGGCTACTTTTCTGATGAAAAAGTGCACTTTTCACATCTCCCAAATGGCTACTTTTCTGATGAAAATCCTTGATATTTTTCTTATAAATGCTCATAACATAGGTTGTGTGTGCTCGTTAGAACTCATTGAGTCGGTTCTAACGAGTACCCACAACCTATGTCTGTAGCAGAAATAAGAAAAATAATGAATACCCTCGTAAACCCCAGTTTTCCCTATATAAAGTGGGGTTGATGGGGGTCTTCATTTCACGGTTTTGTTCACGTGATGATTCAGATGATCTTTTAGATATTGACAACCCTTACTTTGAAGGAATGGTCAATCAAATTTTTCCAAATACGTATAAAATATAAACCGCGACAGAAGAACCACATTGGAACGGTCAGTAAAAACAAATTCAGTATTTGACCTACAGTTAAACAAAGCTAATAATTCCGATGTCGAAAGCCCGTTTGTACATTTCAATTTGTTTTGTTTCAACTACACTTTATGAATAGCGCAATGATTTTGACCTTAATATAGTTAAATTGCCATTTTAGATGGTTATGATCCTCGTTCGCCATCTTACAGTATTTTTATTCCTCAACTTATTCGCTTTGCAAGAGTGTTTCGTCATGTCACTGACTTTAAAACTCGTAACAAAAGTTCCACTGCTAAAGTGCTAGACCAAGGATATCAATATCATAAACTTCGGAAATAATTTTAGAAACCTCCGTGGTGTAGTGGTTATGCTACTCGCCTTGTAAACCAGGGGTCGCAGGATCGATCCCGGGCTTCACCAGACTTTCGGGTGAGTCTTTAAACCGAGGTCCCGTCTCCGTGTGACCTTAGCTGCTGGTGAAGCGTAAAACTTAAACACTCACTCGAAATAAGTTTCTAAATTTTATCGTCGACTCTATGATTTGATTTCTAAATTTAAGGTTGGATTTAATATTATCCCAAGTGACCCTGCGCTCAATGTGACTCAAGTTTATGTATAAGTACTGGGGAATAGAGAGTGAAAACTTGAATCACACAATGCAAAATCAAACATGCACACTTAATGTGCTACTTTTATTTATTTATTTATTTATTTATTTTTAAATGCCAATTCATATAGTTTATCAACGACCTTTGAGAGTTCAACATTCAAGCGTGACAAGACTATTCCATGTTTTAGGGGAAGCAGGTTTCAGATTTCTTTTTTCGCGGGATTTTAAAATTATAAATAAGTTTTTTGAAAATGCCATTATATAAAAGTCGTGGCCAAGTGGTTAATGTGTTGCAGTACGAATCTCGGTAAAACTATATCGCCCAATGTAAAATCCCAACTGAAGGTGACTAACCTAAAACACGGACTAGTCCAAAATTAAAAGTGCAGTCACATCTCACTGCGTTTTGAAAGACTATAATCTGAACTGTCACCGTCGACACGCCAAACGACATCCACACACCAGGATCCGCGACAAAGAAGCCAGCCCCAAACACCCGCCAAAGAGGGAAACCAAGCCACACACTCCTCAGCACCCCTATCCGCAGAAACGATCAAACAGGGAAGGGCACTCCAACCGCCAATGGCCTACAGGAAGAAAGGACACCCCCAAATGTCAGTCCTTACTACGGGGTCTGAAACGCCCGATAAGGGTACCAAACAACAAATAACAATGACGTGCTCTTAAACACCTCCTAACCTGTACTAGGTGGATGCGACTCGAATGATTAAATAACGTCACATCACGCGAGACTCACTTGAGATATAATATTATCCAAAGTGACCCTGCGCTCAATGTGACTCAAGTTTATGTATAAGTACTGGGGAATAGAGAATAAACAACTTCCTCCCAGCTGCTAAACACTCATCTCCCCACGAAGACCCTACAAAACACCCAACACTCCAAACATTCCTTTTTTTGCCATGTATAGCATACCATAAAGGATCTGTGTGTATATGAACCTGCTCCGGTAAAGCGTATAAGCTCTACTACCTTGATTACAACTGTTAGTTATTATACCCCCGCAAACGAAGTTTGAAGGGGGTATATAGGAGTCAGCTTGTCGTCTGTCGTCGTCGTCGGTCCGTTACAAAAAACTTTAACATTGCTCATAACTTCCTTATTCTTTGACCGATTTCTTTAATATTCACACACCACACACCTTGCCACTAGTACTTAAGATTGATATACACAAACCTGACCTTGACCTTTACGTTGACCTTCCTCAAGGTCAAATACTTGTAAAAAATTGTCTGACAACGCATGCGGGGGTATAATTGGCGCCCGTTTGGCGGCAGCTCTAGTTAAAGTAGACGTGTAATTAGCAAACTTCCAGTCCAATCTGTTTCAAGCAAACACCTATGAAATAGCCAAAAAGTACTTGTAAAAGACAGGTGCTTGCGTAATACAGGTAGATTCTCTCTACATTACATTTACTGGGACCCGAATTATGCGCGCTGCCAGACAAGTAATAACTAAATACAGGCGGCCTAAATACCGACTGAAATGTTTATAGCCGGTTTTGGAAAACGGAGTCCAAACATCCTCTGCTGAAGGCATGCGAGTTGAAGGCTAGGTCGTCTCTCCGCGAAAAATTAACCCAATGTTCTCTTTGACTACTTAACACAGAACTTGGGTCAAAAACCCTTCCACAAATAAGGAATTTCTAGAAAAGACCTTATTTCCAGGAATCTGAAGATGACCAAAACAAATCAGAGAAACACCCAGCCCCAACCCGCGTGAATAATTTCACTGGGAGATTATTACTCCTGGGTAAGGACAAGGGTCGACCCTGTTAAAAACCACCAAAATTAAAAACCTGACAAATTAGACTTTTGCCCACCTGTCACACCCTCTCATAGGCATCTTTGCTCCAAAGTTGCCAGTAGACACCCATGGACCATTTGACATGTTCATGGGAGGGTGTAAAGGTTAAACAGTGGAAATTATTTGCCCTAAAACACCTAGCAAGACAAGCAAAAGATGTTTTATCGTAATTACCGGCCCGGAGCGGGCTCAAACAGCCAAAATAACAGCTGAACCACAACACAAACCTAGCACATAAAACGTCTCAATAAAGCGAAAATACTCCGCCGCCGTCACTTGTAAACAACTGTTACCTGAATGAACACTGGTTGAGCATCAAAAATCTCGCCACGTGTTTCTAAAGCTACCCGTGTAAAACCAATACACACATACCAGCCAAAATATATGTAACTTCAAGCGGAAAGTCAAATCCGCTGTTCAATCCCTTGTGTTTCAAATAGAAACAAAACAAACAGCTCCCTAAAATGTTCTCTCACAAATGAACATTACACCGAAACATTTTGCTCCAGCTATTAAACAAACATTCCACCAACAAACCGTGGCAATCTGCACAATAAAACATTCCGCCAAAAATACATAGAACTTCAAGCGGGTTCAACACTCAATAAGTCAAATCAGCTGTTCTATACCCTGTGTTTCACATAGGAACAAAACAAACAGCTCTCTAAAATGTTCTCTCAAACATGAACATTACACCGAAAACATTTTTCTCCAGCCTGCCAGCTGTCTAACAAACTTTCCGCCTAAACAATTGCAATCTTTGACCGTATCTACTGATTGCACAATTAAACATTCCGGCAAAAATACATATAACTTCAAGCGGCTCCATAACTCTACAAATCAAAACAGCTGCTCAATTCCTTCTGAACATTCTGTTACGCCGAAAAAGTTTTGCTCGACCTATCGAACAAATTTCCGCCTGAAATTTTGCAATCTTCGATCGTATCTACTGATTGCATAATTGAACATTCCGTCCAAAATACATGTAACTTCAAGCGGCTCCATAACTCTACAATTTAAAACAGCTGCTCAATTCATTCTGAACATACTGTTACACCGAAAAGTTTTGCTCGACCTATCGAACAAATTTCTGCCTGAAATTTTGCCAAAAAAAAAAAAAAAAACAGCGACAGTCTTCAACCGTATCTACTGACTGCATAAATAAACAGGCTAAGAAAACTTGCCTACAATTGCAAAATCCAAAACTTACATCTCGACCACGTGCTGCACTGATGTTAGACTTCGAAAAAGCACGTCCGTTCAGTCTGGTGGTTGCGACTCGAATGATTAAATAACGTCACATCACGCGAGACTCACTTGAGACAGCAAAGACTTTTGCTGCAGGGGGTGTCACAGCCTGAGTTTTTGGCGATATTATATATTAATTCAGAAAAAATAAAGGCAAACCTAACTTCTCGAAACAATTTAAGAAAATTATCAAACGTTACAAGCAAATGGGATACAACATAAATGCTATTAATCAGTTTGCATGCATTGCCTTTGAGCCAATCACGGCTACATATTATGCTTTCCTCTTCAATTGCAAGCTGGTGGATTGCAATTCGGATCCCCCGGACTCCATGATGGCTCGGAGTCGGAACTTTGATGTCCGTTGCTTGGTCCAACTGGGTTCAACTATTGGTTTATTTTTGCTCCAGTGTTCCTGTGCCATTGTGTGCAGAACCAGATGTCTCAACGCATTGCACTGTCGATTCCTCATTCTTGGATCAACTTGGCTTTAATTGTTATTTCTTTGTTTAATACCTAGTTGATTCACTGATGAGTTAGAATACGTAAGCGCGGACCGAAAATACATGTTTGTTTGTTTAATTTGAGGTTAAACGTCCCCGTCAACACTGTAAAGGTCATTTTGGAGACGTTGCTTCCAATTTTGTGGGACTTTTACCCGACATTGAGATTAAATGACATCTCAAGCCCTGTCGCCCAATGAAACCAATAGGGTTTATAAGCATGGACGGTCCGCCTCGCACCGCGGTTCCTGTACAGGCTTAGATCCTCTAAGCGGTTTACCAGTACTAGTGTGCGGGCCGAATTCAGCTCTGCGTGGAAGAATCATGCAGCCCATATATTTCTTCAAGCCCCTATGGGCGGGGGTCAAAAATGCATGTTTGAACCACAGTGAAAGTGAGGTTGAGGGTTTGGATCCTGTAAAGTATTGAAGCCCACAAATAGTTTTTTCTGACCATTTCAAGTCGGTGCTTTTGCTGCGGTTCCTTCCTGTTTTAAATTGGTGTTTCTGATTCTTTCACTAATTATGTATGGTATGTTGGCGATTCTGATTCTTCCCCTTTTGAGTTGTTCATTTTTAGGTACGTTTGTACTTCCTATTTAAGGGGAATGGGAACACCTGGCAGATTTTGCCGCCATTTTTCTAAGGGAGACAACTTTTTTAGACTTCCTGTTTGCTTTTCTATAAACCCTGTCGCACTGAAAATGGGGTCTACTCGTAAAGGAAAAAAATTGCTCCTTAGGAGCAAATTCTTTCCTATAAGAGTTGACCCCTATTGACATGGGAGACAAAAATACTTTTGCAGGAGTTGCCTCCCCTGACGGGTTCCCATTCCCCTTAATGTTTGTTATATCGGTGATTCTAATTCTTCCTCCATTATGTATGGTGTTCCATTTTAGTTGCGTTTGGATTATCTGAGTCACCAAATGTTTGGGAAAGAGCTGCTAACTCGCTTTATCGCTGGCTTTTTATTTCAACGTCGTTACTCCATGTTTCGACTTCTTTTCCTAGTGATGTTGTAGGGAGGATCTGGGATCTGGCTGTGTCAGTTCCTGATCGTTTCTCTTTTTAATTATGCCCCCGCCCATCGGGGCTAGAAGAAATAGATGGGTTGCATAATATTTCCACGCAGAGCTGAAACCGGCCGCACACGAGTACTGATAAACCGCTTAGAGGATCTAAGCCGGCCTAGGCAAAGCGGTGCCAGTCGGACCGTCCATGCTTATAAACCCTATCGGTTTCATTGGGCGGCGGTTAAACCTCAAATCAAAGAAACAAACGATTGGATTATTTGAGACACCACATGTTTGGGAACCGCCCCCGCCCATCGGGGCTTGAAGAAATATATGGGCTGCATGATGCTTCCACGCAGAGCTGAAACCGGCTCGCACACGAGTACTGGTAAACCGCTTAGAGGATCTAAGCCTGCCCAGGCAAAGCGGTGCGAGTCGGCCGCCCATGCTTATAAACCCTATTGGTTTCATTGGGCGACAGGGCTTGAGGTGTAATTTCATCTCAGTGTCGGGTAAAAGTTCCACAAAGTTGGAAGCAACGTCTACAAAATGACCTTTACAGCGTAAACCTAAAATCAAACAAACAAACAAGACATGTTTGGGAAAGAGCTGCTGACTCGGTTTACCGCTGGTCTTCTTTTATTTCAATGTCGTTACTCCATATTTCGACTTCTTTCCCTTGAGATGTTGTAGTCAGGATTTGGGATCTGGTTGTATCGGTTCCTGATCGTTTCTCTTTTTAATTGTTAAATTTTAGTACAATTACAAAAAAAAATCTCATATTTTTAGTATTTTATGTGAGATTATTCCAATGAATTTATGAGACCTCGCTGATGTTCTCAAAGACATTTATTAGCTTGACGCAGCCTATACTATCTTAGAGACAGTTCTAATGACCCACAACACAGGTTTGTATACCGTTTGCCCATTTTGTGGGAAAGTAACTGTCATTTTGCCTTTCCGCTTGTGATATTTTCATTAGGGTTTAGCGGCCCCCGACCATCGGGGCTTGAAGAGATATATGGGCTGCATGATGCTTCCACGCAGAGATGAAACCGACCGCACATGAGTACTGGTAAACTGCTTAGAGGATCTAAGCCTGCCTAGGCATAGCAGTGCGAGTCGGACCGCCAAAGCTTATAAACTCTATTGGTTTAATTGGGCGACAGGGCTTGAGATGTCATTTCATCTCAATGTCGGGTAAAAGTCCCACAAAATTGAAAGCAACGTCTCCAAAATGACCTTTACAGTGTTGACGGGGACGTTAAATTTCAAATCAAACAAACAAAGTTTCTGATGAGAGGTGTTGGGTAGTTATATCGATTCCTGATCAGTGCCTTCATTTCTATTTTTATATGGAGAAAAAGAGGCAGTTTCTCCTTCATTGCTGGACCAACGTCGGGCTAACGGCGATATGACGTGGTAATAAAATAGACAATGTAGATTGTGAGGGCTCGTTAGGATCGCCTCGACGAGGCGATTCTAACGAGTCCCCACAATCTAAGTTTTGAGCAGAATTATGAAAAATATCAGAATTTTTATTTGATTTTTTTTTGTAGTTAAATTTTCAGTATATTTAGAATAGGCGTGATTTCGTAATGTCTGAATCATTATCTCAGAAGATAAATTGTTAAATTTATTTCAGTCATTTTTCCATATACTAGTGCTAAACAGCCGCTTTTGTGGGACCCGGATTAGCAATGACCTCCACGTGATCCACTGGGAACACAAACAAGGTTGCAAGTGCCAGGAACATGAAAACACAGTAGACTGGTGTGGGTGCTCTCCTTTAGTTCTGAGAAAACAAGACTTTGACAGGATTATGGTAAGGACAACTTTATAAGCCTGTGTTAATATCCGCGATTCATAAGTTTTCGTGGTGTAGTGTTTTAATAAAGGCTCTCGGCCTATAAACTAGGGGTCGTGGATTCGGTTTTGGGCCTCTCTAGACTTTCGGGTGGATGGAATAATATTAGGCCGAGGCTCCGTTTCCATATTGACCAGACCCTTTGTTTGTTTGATTTGAGATTTTACGTCCCCGTCAACACTGTATAGGTCATTTTGGAGACGTGGCTTCCAATTTTGTGGACTTTTATCCGACATTGAGATGAAATTACATCTCAAGCCCTGTCGCCCTATTAAACCAATGTGTCGTCTCCCAGAGAAAGGGAGAAAAGAGACAGAAGAGATAGTATAAGCGATGTAAGTGATGGACAGAGAAGAAAAATAAAAATGAATGGAAGCGTAGAAACAGAAGAAAAAATAACCCCCCCCCCCCCACCTCTACTCTTAACTGCTGCAACGGCAGCATCACGCTAACAAGTCCGTGAAATGAACACCCCCTTACACCCCACTTTATATAGAGAAAAACTGGGGTTTAGTGGGGTAATTATGATTTTCCTTATTTCTGCTCAGAGACATAGGTTGTGGGTACTCATTCGAACCGCCTCAATGAGGCGGTTCTAACGAGTACCCACAACCTATGTTTGAAGTAAATCACAGATTTTCATCAGAAAAGTAGCCATTTCGGAAATATGAAAAATGCACTATGTCGCACGGATATGTCTTGCCCAACTGTATGCCCATACCAGTTGGACGTCACCTTTGGCACACCCAGCCACCCCTCATTACACGGACTTGTTAACATGATGATGTAAATAATTAACCCTTATATTGCTGAATATTTATTTAAGCCACACCCATTTCCGTCTATCAACCAATCAAATTACTTTATGTAATTTATTGCTACAAATTCATAAATTGAATGCCAAACAGTGTAGATCCTGATCAGATGGCTTCTTCAGAAGCCATCTGATCTGGATCTACACTGTTTGCTACGATAGGGGTTGTCGTGAACAGCAGATCTATCTGATGCTATGTATACTTGTTAGAACGTTTCATTGAGGTGGTTTAATGAGCACCCACAGTCTATGTTTGGACTACAAATAAGAAAAACATATCAAAATATCATCTAAAACATGCTACTTTTAGAGAAAGGACAGACGCCATTTTAGGTCACACATTTGTTACTGTAATGAATTTGAGATGTCTTCTTTCAGCGTCATGCCAATAAACCTACGTTCTTCGCCCGAAAATTTGAGTCTGTCATCGACCAAGATATCCTCAACAGTATTGACAGCCAACTTCTTGGAATCCAAAACACTGGTAATAAATTCTGGTCATATTTACTGTTCGGCACCACTCGGCAAGCCTCGTGATGCCGGACAATGACCCTCGATTTCTCCAGTCAACCTTCACAACCATGTCATTCTTATAGGCTATTTAAGGCATATAAGGTGCAGTCCGGTAAAATTGCGCCCATTAAGATTTGACAGCTATGTGTGACTTTGTAAAAGCAACAACTCGCAATTCACAATCAGAAGCATTACAAAACTTCCCTACCGACTAGCTGCAATGACAACTGGCCTCTGAATTGTTATACTATGAAATGGGATACCCCCACCCTCTTTGAAATTGATCTCCCAATTTTGTCGCCAACAGTTGCGCACTACAAGTGTTTTGAGCTTCTTTAAAACCTGGTTTGACTCGAACAAATTGTTGACTCGTTCTGCAATATTGTTAGAAGCCTCCGTGGTGTAGTGGTTACGCTACTGGCCTTGTAAACCAGGGATCGCAGAATCGATTCCGGGCTTCACCAGACTTTCGGATGAGTCTTTAAACCGAGGTCTCGTCTCTGTATGACCTTAGCTGTTGGTGGGACATAAAACTTAAACACTCACTCACTCACTCTGCAATATTGCCAGATGCAGTTAGTTAAGCTATAAAATATTTTCGCCTTTGACTAGTTTAAAATGCTGATGCACTGACAGTAGTGAAACTACTAATGAGGGATACAAGTACTGCAAATGTGAATGCAGGATGCGCAAAATAAACGGCCGCGCAAAGTTACCGGGCTCGTCTGTATAGGTATTGTCTTTCTTTCTTTCTATCTACTTATACTGCGATTGGTCACATCTGACCATTACTCATAGGTGTACATTACTTACACACCAGGTTTGCAGGATGAAAGCCTACACAGTAATCATGTAATTACGATAGGGCTCTTTAACCTGTACAGGGCATGACTTTCCCTGCACAGGGGGCCTCCAGTTAACGTCCTGATCCGAAGGGCGGTGCACGGTTTTGACATTCATTCCTGCAAATTATACCAATGGAGCCTGTTCGGACACCGAAATAACCATCGCCGAACTGGGGGCCTCTAGCATCAGAGGAAAGTGCACAAACCACTGAGCTATCACGCTCCACTCGTGTGCAGGCACTCGAACTTCAATGGCTCACACAGCTAAACTATAGCTTGTCCAATTTGACATGATTCTGACCTCTATTCAAAGAATAAATTAGTGTTTTCGCCTAGTAGGTGGGTTTTTGTAAATTTCTCGTGAATGTTCTGCATCTCGAGAAAAGCGACCCATGTACTGACCTCTCTGTATTAAATAACAAATATCGACCTCTTCGGAAAACGGCAATAGAGGTCACCAGTCCCTTGTCAACTTGTTCGAACTATACCATAAGAGCCAGTGCATGACAAAACCTACAATAATACATGTGCGCCCAACGAAGACTCCAATCAGCCTGCGCATCCGCGCAGTCTGGTCAGAGTCTTCGTTGTCCGCTCTAAGGCTAGCTAAGGACCCAATGCTCCTTCATGCAGCAAGAGAAGTCTCTGGTTAGACTATATGGATGAGCAGGCTGATCTGATTATTTGATGGGCTGTAGATTTTGTCGTGCGCTGGCTCATAACAGTTTGATTGAGACAAGGATAGTTCGCATTACTGGGTGTTTACAAAAAGCCCTAGCCAATGTAGCTAAATGAAAATAGTTAGGTGTATAGTTTCAATTTTCTTCCAAATGAACGAATGATGTTCCAAATTATAACAAGAAAGCAGTCTAAGGAACAGTCAAATCCCCCGCCGCATTTTGTATCAAGGCTCAACCTTGTGACCTTCACCTGTGACTTTGACCTTGAGTTGGCATGATTTATTTATGGGTACTGCACATCCGCTCACTGAGGGGTATATTTCACAAAAGTGTAATGAAAATTCTTCCAGGGGTAAAGGAAATATTGAAAGGACACAAAATTCTAAGTTTCAAACTCGTGACCTTCAACTGTGACCTTGACTTTGAGTCGGCATGGTTATGTATGTGTTCTGCACAACAGCTCACTAATGGGAGCATTTGACCAAAGTTTAATGAAAATTCTTTGAAGGGGTAAAGGAGATATGGAACGGACACAAAATTCAAAGTTTCAAACTCGTGACCTTCCAATGTAACCTTGACCTGGTGTCGGCATGATTCATTCATAAACTCTGCACATGAGCTAACTGAGGGGGATTACTGACCAACGTTTAATGAAAATCCTTTGAGGGGTAAAGGAGATTTGTTGAACGGATACAAAATTCTAAGTTTTAAACTTGTGACCTTCAAATAGGACCTTGACCTTGAGTCGGCATGGTTTATTTATGGGTTCTGCACATCAGCTCACTGAGGGGGATAATTGACCAAAGTGTAATAAGAATCCTTGCAAGGGTAAAGTAAAAAAGATATGGGACGGACACAAAATTCAGACAGATAGACGTAGGCCATTCCTATAATCCCCTCTCCGATTCGCGACTGGGGATTAATAACGGGCAATGACACACCGACATCTGCCCGCTCTAAAAGAAAACCTAAAACGTTCGCGTCGCTTTCGGTGTGATCTAAATAGAACGTTAAGTGCAAATATTGGAAATAACCAAGTAGGATACCGCTTATGTATCTACATTGCTCGTCTCTAACAGTCCGACCCAAGATGGAAAATAATCTTAATGATACGGATAGATAATCAACCCATTTTCGAGGAAATACTTCATGTTCTTGTCATTAATTGCTGCAATGAAATACAGTAAAATTCCTATATTGAGACCACCTTTGGAACTGTTCAAAAGTGGTCTTTAAGACCACTTTTGAACAGTCCAAAGGGCGGTCTCTCACCAGAGGACACTGTATGCAGAAAATCACAGAAAGTATAACTGAAACGTTCTCAATTAGCTTTTTAAAGCAGAATTAGTCTCAATTTTTGGTGGTCTTAATCATCACGAAAACACGCCTATATAATTTTGACCCCCTCGAACCCCACTTAAATATAGCAAAACTAGGGTTTACAGGGGTAAACCTTATTTTTCTTATTTCTGCTCTAAAATATAGAGTGTGGGTTCGCTGAGGCGGTTCTAACGAGTACCTACACTCTATATTTTGAGCAGAAATAAGAAAAATATCACAATTTTTCATTTTAAAATTGTCATTTTTTCGGCGATAAAGGTTACAATGTATTGGTATAGGCTTGTTTTCGTAATGTAGCGGAATTATGTCCCCCCACCCGAAAGGGAGGGGGACATATTGGTTTTGGTGCGGATCCTGTCGGCGTCGGCGTTGGCGTTGCCTCTTGTCTGCACTCTATCTCCTGAATGGATGGATGGATTTTGATTAAACTTACACAGATACGCCATTGGGAGGGGGAAAAGTACTGATTAGATTTTGGTGACCTTGACCTAATTTTCAAGGTCACAGGGCTGAAACCATTGTCAAATTTTAGACCACAAAAGCTTGTCTGCACTCAACTCCTGAACCAATGGAAGGATTTGGTTCATACTTGATACATTATATCAGTGGGATGGTCTTAAGAACTGATTAGCTTTGGTGACCTTGACCTAATTTTCAAGGTCACAACGGGAGTTAGACTTTAAAAAATTGGCTTGTCTGCACTCTAACTCCTGAACCAGTGGATGAATTTTGATCAAACTTGGTACATTATATCAGTGGGCTGGTCTTAAGAACTGATTACATGTTGGTGACTTTGACCTTATTTTCAAGGTCACCACGGGACTTAGACTGTTGAAAATTGCCTTGTCTGCACTCTATCTCCTGAACCAGTGGATGGATTTGGTTCAAACTAGGTACATTATATCAGTGGGCTGATCTTAAGAACTGATTAGATTTTGGTGACCTTGACCTAATTTTCAAGGTCACAGGGCTGAAAAAGTAAAAGTAAAGGGTAAAAGCAGAATTTGAATTAATGCATGTGGTGGGGGGGGGGGAGGGCATCTGTTTTCTTAGAAAACAATTCTAGTTTTTACTGTATGTTCGATCATTTTTCCTTTCAAAGCTACGGCTACAACAGAGATTTGAAAGTAAAAACCTAATTTTAAATCTCGTATATCCACCCTCCTATATTTTCTCTATTGTCAGTTTCGATACAATCAACCCGCATCTCCCATCAGAGACACCAAAGGGAAAGAAACACAAACATGAAACAACAGACCCTAATGGAAACACCAACAGCGGAAAGCCAAAAGAACAGTTACTTTCCCCAAAAATGGCCAATACTGAAATATGAACAAGATGGAAAGCAGGACTTATTTTCATGAAGGATTTTCCATCGGGTTTTTTGTGATTTTTGACTAACATGTTTTACCATCTTTGATCTTTGAGCTATAAGGTAGCTGGGCAGCGTTCACACGCCAAACTATTGTCTAATTATTTGTGGTCTCTTTCATTTACATGTAGTAACAGAGACTATATCTAAAAAAATGATCTGATGGCATCGAGTGTTCCTTTTTGAGTGACGAAGCGCTCATGGTGAGCTATAATATTTTTGCTCGACTTCTAGATATTTGGATGATTTATTAAATATTGACAGTACCTATTTCGATTGTTTGATCAGTCAAATTTAACCCCCCGGACTTCGGTTCAATAAAGCAAATTCGTCTTATACCGAGGCTCCGTTTTTGTATTCATCGTAGATGGGGTTTGTTTCTTGCAAAATTTATGATAAACGCGATGATTTTGATTGTAAGACTGTAAATTTTCCTTTCTTGGATGGTGATGTTCCTCGTGTGGCACCCTATGGTGTTTATAGTTCGCAATTCATTCGATTTGCCAGATAGTCTAGTCATGTAACTGACTTCAACATTCGTAATAAATTGTTAACTGCTAAACTTCTAAATCAGGGATATCGGTTTCATAAACTATGCAAAATAGAAGTGACGGCAATGATCAGGAATCAATACAATTAACCCACAGCTCGCATCAGAGACACCAAAGAGAAAGAAACACAAACATGTAACAACAGACCCTAATGGAAACATCAACAGCGGAAAGCCAAAAGGACAGTTACTTTCCAACAAAATGGTCAATCGGCCATCCAAAGCGACACAAACACCCAAAGACTAACCATAACAAAAATAAACTGCTACAGAAGACCTGACTTGGAACGGGCATTGACACGAATTTCACTGGGGGCGTGGGGGGCCTAAATTGATTTTACGTGACCACAATCCGTAGCGATTAAGACAAATAATTTGATCAGTCCCATGAAGGCCTTCTAACTCATCAGTGCAACATCTCCGTGAACAACATTTGGTTTAGCCAAAGCAGGTTTCAATGTTAGAGCATACAACACATAAAGATAGTATATGCCTTTCGAGTGACCCTTCCGCGAGAATCGACCTTAAGAAGGAAAAAGAACCCCCCAAAAAAAAAGAACAACAAAAAAAAAACAAAACAAAAAACAATTGATAATAGACTATAGCTCGTCTTGGATTGTACCCACTTCCAAGCATCGCGTTGCCGAGAGCAACCAACCGGGAACTAATGACTGGTTCCGCGGGAACCAGCGCACCCACACACAGACAACATCAGACCAGCCAATGACATGACGACAGGTGAGGTGACAAAACATGTGCATGCATAAAGCATGCTGGCGCCAGATAGCCTACATAGGCAAACATTGATAGTAACACGTCGTTATTTTAGTGGTCGCTGTGCGACTCAGACCTTTTCCGACATTCTTTTGGATTGAGCCAGGTTTTTATGCCCCCAACTTTGAAAAAGTTGGAGGGGCATATTGCTTCTGGTTCGTTCGTCCGTTCGTCTGTTCGTCCGTTCGTCCGTCCGTTACGCTTTTGATGCATAGCATAACTATAGAACCGTGTATGCTAGGGTTTTGAAATTTCATATATGGATTCCTCATGGAAAATTAGCTGAAGGGTATTTTTTTCTCGCCCGGATTATGCCCCCCTTCAAGAGTTATTGCCCTTTGAAATTTTTTAATAAAATCTTGTCAGCAAGATATCTCAAAACCTATTGGAGTTATAGCCTTGAAAGTTGGTGAATATATTGGTGGTGATGAGTACATGAACTGATTAACTTTTGACAAAATTCTGAAAAATACTTTGTGAGTTATGGCCCTTTGTCATTTTGGTAATTTGTGCCCATTGTAATGTATGCTAAAAGTGATGCATAGCATAACTTTAGAACCGTGTATGCTAGGGTTTTGAAATTTCATATATGGATTTCTCATGGAAAATTAGCTGAGGCGTATTTTTTTTCTCTTCCGGATTAGGCCCCCTTCAAGAGTTATTGCCCTTTGAATTTTTTTTAATAAAATCTTGTCAGCAAGATATCTCAAACACTTTTGGAGCTAGAGCCTTGAAAGTTGGTGAATATATTGGTGGTGATGAGTAAATAAACTGATTAACTTTTGACAAAATTCTGAAAAATACTTTGTGAGTTATGGCCCTTTGTCATTTTGGTAATTTGTGCCCATTGTAATGTATGCTAAAAGTGATGCTTAGCATAACTTAAGAACCGTGTATGCTAGGGTTTTGAAATTTCATATATGGATTCCTCATGGAAAATTAGCTGAGGCGTATTTTTTTTCTCTTCTGGATTATGCCCCCTCCAAGAGTTATTGCCCTTTGAAATTTTTCTAATAAAATCTTGTCAGCAAGATATCTCAAAAACTATTAGAGCTAGAGCCTTGAAAGTTGGTGAATATATTGGTGGTGATGAGTAGATGAACTGATTAACTTTTGAAAAAATTCTGAAAAATACTTTGTGAGTTATGGCCCTTTGTCATTTTGGTAATTTGTGCCCATTGTAATGTATGCTAAAAGTGATGCATAGCATAACTTTAGAACCGTGTATGCTAGGGTTTTGAAATTTCATATATGGATTCCTCATGGAAAATTAGCTGACGCTTATTTTTTTCTCGTCCGGATTATGCCCCTTTCAAGAGTTATTGCCCTTTGAAATTTTTTTAATAAAATCTTGTCAGCAAAATATCTCAAACACTATTGGAGCTAGAGCCTTGAAAGTTGTTGAGTATATTGGTGGTAATTTGTGCCCATTGTAATGTATGCTAAAAGTGATGCATAGCATACCTTTAGAACCGTGTATGCTAGGGTTTTGAAATTTCATATATGGATTCCTCATGGAAAATTAGCTGACGCTTATTTTTTTCTCGTCCGGATTATGCCCCTTTCAAGAGTTATTGCCCTTTGAATTTTTTTTAATAAAATCTTGTCAGCAAAATATCTCAAACACTATTGGAGCTAGAGCCTTGAAAGTTGTTGAGTATATTGGTGGTGATGAGTATATGAACTGATTAATTTTTGACAAAATTCCGAAAAATACTTTGTGAGCTATGGCCCTTTGTCATTTTGGTAATTTGTGCCCATTGTAATGAATGCTAAAAGTGATGCATAGCATAACTTTAGAACTGTGTATGCTATGGTTTTGAAATTTCATATATGCATTCCTAATGGAAAAGAAGCTGACGCATATTTTTTTTCTCATCCGGATTATGCCCCTTTCAAGAGTTATTGCCCTTTGAAATTTTTTTAATTATCCCCTCGCACAACATAGTTGTGAGGGGGAATATAGCATTTGTCCCGTATGTACTTTTGTCATCGCCCTAGCGCCTACATTTCTTGACCGATTTTAATATAACTTCACACAAATGTTCCCTATAAAAAAATCTCGAGTCAGTTCGACTTTCAAGGTCATGACCTCAAGGTCAAGGTCACTGTGGCTATTTTTATAAAAACTTTGTCATCGCTCTAGCGCCTATATTTCTTCACCAATTTCAATATAACTTCACACAAATGTTCCTTATAAAAAAATCTCGAGCGAGTTTGACTTTCAAGGTCATGACCTCAAGGTCAAGGTCACTGTCGCTATTTTTTCGAAAAACTTTGTCATCGCTCTAGCACCTACATTTCTTCACCAATTTCAATGTATCTTCACACAAATGTTCCTTATAAAAATATCTCGAGCGAGTTCGACTTTCAAGGTGATGGCCTCAAGGTCAAGGTCACTGTGGCTATTTTGAGAAAAATTTTGTCATCACTCTAGCGCCTACATTTCTTCACTGATTTCAATATAACTTCACACAAATGTTTCTCATGACAATATCTCGAGCGAGTTCGACTTTCAAGTTCATGACCTCAAGGTCAAGGTCACTGTGGCTATTTTTAGAAAAACTTTGTCATCGCTCTAGCGCCTACATTTCTTCACCAATTTCAATATAACTTCACAAAAATGTTTCTTATGACAATAGCTCCTCGAGTTCGACTTTCAAGGTCATGACCTCAAGGTCACTGTGGCTATTTTAGGAAAAACTTTTTCATCGCTCTAGCGCCTACATTTCTGCACTGATTTCAATATAACTTCACACAAATGTTCCTTATGACAATATTTCAGCGAGTTCGACTTTCAGGGTCATTCCCTCAAGGTCAAGGTCACTGTAGCTATTTTTAGAAAAATTTTGTCATCGCTCTAGCGCCTACATTTCTTCACCCATTTCAATATAACTTCACACAAATGTTCTTTATGACAATATCTCTAGCGGGTTCCACTTTCAAGGTCAAGGTCACTGTGGCTATGTTTAGAAAAACTTTGTCATGGCTCTAGTGCTTACATTTCTTCACCAATTTCAATATAACTTCACACAAATGTTCCTTATGACAATATCTCAAGCCATTATATTTTCAAGGTCAAGGTCACAATGGCTATTTTTAGAAAAACTTTGTCATCGTTCCAGCGCCTACATTTCTTCACCGATTTTAAAATAACTTCACACAAATGATCCTTATGACAATACCTCGAAAGAGTTCGACTTTCAAGGTCAAGGTCACTGTGGCTATTTTTAGAAAAACTTTGTCATTGCTCTAGCGCTTACATTTTTTCACCAATTTCAAAATCTTTTTACACAAATGTTCCTTATGACAATATCTGTAGCGAGTACCACTTTCAAGGTCAAGGTCACTGTGGCTATTTTTAGAAAAACTTTGTCATGGCTCTAGTGCTTACATTTCCTCACCAATTTCAGTATAACTTCACACAAATGTTCCTTATGACAATATCTTGAGCGATTTCGACTTTCAAGGTCAAGGTCACTGTGGCTATTTTTAGAAAAACTTTGTCATCGCCCTAGCGACTACATTTCTTCACTGATTTCAATATAACTTCACTCAAATGTTCCTTATGACAATACCTCGAGTGAGTTTGACTTTCAAGGTCAAGGTCACTGTGGCTATTTTTAGAAAAACTTTGTCATTGCTCTAGCGCTTACATTTCTTCGCCGATTTCAGTATAACTTCACACAAATGTTCCTTATGACAATATCTCGAGCTATTTTGACTTTCAAGGTCAAGGTCACTGTGGCTATCTTTAGAAAAACTTTGTCATCGCTCTAGTGCCTACATTTATTGATGGATGTTAATAGAAATTCACACAAGTGTTTCTTATGGTAATATCTCGAGTTGCTTTGACTTTCAAGGTCATGACCTCAAGGTCAAGGTCACTGTGGCTATTTTTAAAAAAACTTTGTCATTGCTTTACCGCCTACATTTATGATTTTAATCTAACTTCACACAAAAGATGCTTATGATAATATCTTGAGCAAGATCTACTTCACGGCCATGGTCTCAAGTCAAGGTCCCTATGACTATTTTAAGAGAAATATTGTCATCACTCTAGAACCTTCATTTATGGATGGATTTTTAAACAAACTTTACACAAATGTTGCATATGATAATATCTCAAGCAAGTTGGACTTTTGCCATTTCAGTGTTTTCCACACACTAATTGTCTTGTGCGAGGGGATTTGTATCGCATGCGATGCCTTGTTTTTTTTTAATAAAATCTTGTCAGCAAGTCCATATCTTGAGAACTATTAGAGCTTCATTAATCATTCTTGGTACAAACTTGCATCCAGGCATTGCAACTTCAACGCAAGCATCCATATCTGACCTTGACCTATATTTCATGGTTCACTGACTTCGTGAATTATTGCGACCA
Organism: Lucinisca nassula; assembly: GCA_963580285.1. Lineage (NCBI taxonomy): Eukaryota > Metazoa > Mollusca > Bivalvia > Lucinida > Lucinidae > Lucinisca > Lucinisca nassula. Next base: position 59,655,252 of record OY757027.1, read on the forward strand.
CCCTGACTTTCACTCTAATGTAAGAGTCCATTTCTCGAAAACTATTAAAGCTTTTTAAATTATAATTGGTACAAACTTGCATCTAGGAATTGCAACTGCAACGCAAGCATCCATATTTGACTTTGACCCATATTTCATGGTTCACCGACTTTGTGAATTATTGCGACCACCCTGACTTTCACCCTAATGTAAGAGTACATTTCTCAAGATCTATTAGAGCTTCAATAATTGTTTTTGGTGCAAGCTTGCATTTAGGAATTGAAACTTCAATGCAAGTATCCATTTCTGACCTTGACCTACATTTTATGGTTCACTGACTTTGTAAAATAGTGTGACAACCCTAACTTTCACCCTGATGTAAGAGTCTGTTTTTAAGAGTTTCATTGATGATACTTGGTACATGCTTGCAACTAGGAGTGAAATTTTTATGCAGGCATCCATGTTTGACCTTGACCTAGATTTCATGGTTTGGTGACTTTGCGCCCCCACAGGCGTGACATAGCCTTCGGCAGAATTCTTGTTGTATGTTTTTGAGTCTTTAACAATATTTGTTGAATATTTTGCCATCTAGGGACAAGCAAAGGTTGGGGGCATTGTGTTTTACAAACACCATTTCTAGTTGTTTTTAATTCTTATTCTTATTCTTTGCCGGTTTTGACGCCTGTTTTTTTTTTGCCATGTTTTGCTTTAGTTGTAACAAAGAAAATGTTGCAGTGGACTATCACTATTTGTATATACAAGTTGTTGGATGTACCCAAAGCCTCCTTGTTCTGAGTCTATGCTTTTGGCGTCCGAGGTTTTGGACTGTCTTCTCTCCCTCCTCCAGTAAGTCTGTTGTATCAGAGCAGAGTCAGGGTTGACATCTTTGATTTTTTCCCGGGTAGCGATAGCGGGGACATATTGTTTTTGCCCTGTCTGTTTGTTTGTTTGTATGTTGGTTTGTACGTGGACAACTTTAACGTTGGTCAAAACTTTTGGACCGTTTGAGATATAGCATTCTTACTTAGCATGTAGGTTCCTTGTGACAAGAGCTTCCGATTCATGTAAAAATTTGACCTGTGATCTTCACCTTGACCTTTGACCTACTTAAAAGAAAAAAAATTAACATTGGTCATAAATTTATAACCGCTTGAGATACAGCCTTTATATTTGGCATGTATAGTCCTTGTGGCAAAAGCTTTACATTCATGCAAAAAGTTTGGACCTACGACCTTGACCTTGACCTAAAAAAATAACATTTTGGTCAAAACTTTTGAAACGTTTGAGACAGAGCCTTTATATTTTGCTTGTACGTTCCTTGTGAAAAGAGCTTTACATTCCCGCAAAAAATTTTGATCTGAGACCTTGACCTTGATCTTTGTCCTACTTAACAGAAAAAAGTTAACATTGGTCATAACTTTTGAACCTGTTGAGATGGAGCCTTCATATTTCGTATGTAGGTTCCTTGTGAAAAGAGCTTTACATTCATTAAAAAAAAAGTGACCTTGACCTTTGACCTACTTAAACGAAAAAAACATTTTGTTCATAACTTTTGAACCATTTGGGATAGAGCCTTTATATTTGGCATGTAGGTTTCCAGTGATAAGAGCTTTAAATTCTTGCAAAAGATTTTGACCGTGATCTTGACCGTTGACCTACTTAAAAGAAAAAAGAAAATTGTTCATAACTTTTAGACCCTTTAAGGTAAAGCTTTCATATTTGGCATGTAGGTTCTTTGTGACAAGAGATTTACATTCATGCAAAACATTTTGACCTGTGACCTTGACCTATGATCTATTTTAAAGAAAAAATATTATTACTCATAACTTTTGAACCGTTTAAGATAGGGCCTTCATTTTTGGCATGCAGGTTCCTTGTGTCAAGGGCTTCCCACTTTAACAAAAAAATCTTGACCTGTCACCTTGACATTGAACTGTGACCAACTCTGAAAGAAAATGACCATGCCCGGGGACATGTTCGTGTTTTACAAACATATCTTGTTAACCTCTGGCTCTGCTCCATCTTAGTGTTATTGATCAAAAGGACCCATGTCATCCTTACTTATTCTCACAAGAGCTTGACTAGGGGCTTTTGCCCCATCCCCAGAGATGCTTACTAGCAGACAAGTCGCAGGGGTGACGGGGAATCCCTACTTGGGAAAAAATCCGAAACCAGGTACGTGTCGAATTACCGGGCTCTTATAGTTTCTTTAATTCGGCACATCCTATGGCCTCAAGATTTCTCAATCATACTTCTGTGACGCCTCCAGATACACCCGGACTTGAGTCTTTCGATCAAAATAACTATTATTGGCCGTTTTATCATTTTCCTTCATAGGGTCCTTGGAATAGCTTTAGCGAGTATGAGTAAACTGACTTTTCATAGTTTACGGGTCAAGAAGCTATTCCTTCTTGCTCGCGAACTTTGAACCTTAACCTCCTCCTTGGCTTATTGAATTCGGTTGCCCTTGATGATGTGTTAGGGCGACATTTAAGCGTACTATACTTTCGCGTCTTTTCACCTCAGAGATTTGGCCCCATTCAAACAAGATACATCTTCTTTGGGTCCATTTGTGGCTGCGCAGTCCATTATTGTCAGCCGTATCTGTGTAGTCTCTTATAATTTTTATGCTTGCTTGTATTCGGTTTGAAACTTCTTTTTTCCAGGTTTTATCCTTGTCCTCTCCAATTAGTTAGGCCTAAAAAATAACCGTGTTTCCGCTAGCCAGACCGACCCTGCTTCAGACCCAAGACTCTACTATTTTTATCAATAAAAAACAAAATAAACATTGAAACACCGACCCTACCATTTTCAATTTTCGACCCTACCCAGTGTCGTCTTTGCATTTTCCCATAGTAATATCGCGTGCGCTTTAAGTACATTTTTGTATTTTTTTTGCATTTAGTACCTTGCAAAATGCAGAGCTGACATTTTTGAGCATCTAAAATGTATTATGCTATACAGTGTAAGTCTCAACTATTTTTTTTTTGGGGGGGGGGGGGGGTTGAATTTACGGCCCTTTCAAGATTATTTCATATCGAGCCGATCGTTAATCAGAGGTGGGCGAAAACCGGAGTACCCGGAGAAAAACCACCTGACCTTCCGTTGCAGAACTTGGGCGTCTCACATGTGACCCGAGCGAAGCTCGAACCACAGCGGTGAGAGACCTAATGAACAAGAGTCAGCGCTCTTAACCTCTAGGCCACGGAGGCCCGTCGCAAGTCTCAACTTGACAATATAACAAAAACATATACAGAAACAAAAACACATAAAAATACAGGCCCGACCTTTTTTAAGGGGTGAAAATAAAATAATAATAAGTTTCCCCTGCGTACCTACCGACCAATTTTTTTTAGCTCACCAGAGCCGAAGGCTCGGCTCCGGGGGAACTTATAGGATAGACAGTTGTACATCGTCTGTCATCGTCGACAGTCAACACTTTTAAACGATATCTCCTCTGAAGCCAGTGGGCTGATTGAGCTCAAATTTCATTTGTAGCATCCTTGGGCAGGGGGATTAAAAGTTTGTAATTTTTATGAACTTCGGTTCATCAGTTTGGTGACTATGGCAACTTAGAATTTCCATAGACGTATGATGGGGAAAATTGAAAAATGGCATTAGCTGCCAAGCCTTTGCAGATATTTTGACAAAACTTTCATTGAAATATTCCTTAAGCAATCTACTATCTGCCATATAATTTCAAGCCTATTGCTCATTTTTACTGGTTTGCATAGAAACCAAATTGAAAAAAAAAAAAAATAGAGAAATATACTTTAAACATCATCTCATTAGAAACCATATAGTCTGCGAGGCGGTGACTTCATGGAACTATTCACCATATTTGCCTTTGCAGGTTGTGTTTTGTAATGAAATTCCGCTCTTTAGTTTTGTTGCTATGGCAACTTAGAGTTTCCATTGACTTATAATGGGGAAAATTGATGTGGAATTTACTCCCACGCAATTGCAGATATTTTGTCAAAACTTTCATAGAAATATTTTGTAAAAGAAAACTCTATCTATCATATGATTTTAGGCCACCTGCTCACTTTTTTTGTTTGCCATTGAAACCAAAATGCCCCCTAAAAAGCAAAACAAAATAACTGAAAAAAAACAAACACTTAAAATCATCTTCTAAAAACCATAAGCTCTATGAGGCTGACACTTTATGGAACTATTTACCTCAACAGTTTCCTCAACAGGTTTTGTGTTTTTAATGAAATTCGGCTCTTTAGTTTGGTTGCTATGGCAACTTAGAGTTTCTGTCTCTGGTCTGGTCCACCGGAGTGTTAACTGTTGGTTTTCTTTTGCTCCAGCATTTCAGTGGTCTCTTGCTATTTTTTTCCTTACCGTTGTTTCATCTCTGTGGTTGATTGATTTTTGTGTTCACGGAGATGTTGAACTGAAGAGTTAGGAGGCCTTCATGCGGACTGAATAAATTATTTGTCTAAATCGCGACGGAAATAAGGGCGAGGATTGTGGCCACGAAATACATCGATTAACCCCCCCGACCCCCCACCCCACCCCCCCACCCCAAGTGGAATTCGTTTCACTGTCCGTTCCAAGGCGATTCTTCTGTCGCGTTTTTTGTTGTGGTTTGTGTTTTAGTGTGTGTGTCGCTTTTGTTGTTTAGTTTTTGGATAGCCAATTGGCCATTTTGTGGGAAAGTAACTGTCCTTTTGGCTTTCTGCTATTGATGTTACCATTAGGATCTAGTTGTTTCATGTTTGTGTTTCTTTCCCTTTGGTGTCTCTCATGGGAGCTGTGGGTTAATTGTATCGATTCCTGATCATTACCTTCACTTCTATTTTGAATAAAAATAATTTTTGCTTTAAAAATTTCATTTGTCATCGATTGACTGTCATTAGCCAGACGTTTTTAAGCAAAAGACACAAACAGAACGGTTGGAATCTATAGCTTGTTTTCCCCAATTTTAATATTGGAACTAAGTTATTCTTTCCAATAACTTATGAATTGCATATATCAAATCCACAATACCGTAGTGATCTATCGTGACAGACAGGCCTGAGCAAACAGTGCAGATTATAAGAATCTTATATGGGTGTGGGGGATGGATGGAAAATTCCGTCCCAAGGGTCACCGTCC